>JAIPRL010004906.1:0-35181 GCA_025469235.1 Pemphigus obesinymphae | reverse complement strand
CATTATAATTACAAAAAACAATATTTTCCTATCTTTTTCTATTCATGCTATTTTTATAATTACCTATCGTGTATATTATATAATATGTATATAATATTAATATATTAAATACAATATTATTTCTGTCATTTAAATTTTTACGAATAATTTTGAAATAAAAATTAAACGATGATTTATTATTATTATTATATATTAATGTTAACTTTATTTGAAATATTTTGATTACATTTAAAATATTGGATTTATCATTTAAAACTAAAATCAGTTATTTTATAACGCATTAACTGTATATTTGAGTAGTAAAAATTATTTGAATTTAATTATTTCGAGGCAATTATTTATATACCTACCTATCTTGTTAGTTATATTTACACGTGCGGTTAATAGTTTCACGAAGATGATTATATAGGTTATGATGTGCAGAATATTGTAAAGTGTACCTATATAGTATTTCAAACAAATTAAGTGAATTTTTTGTGTTACTTAACTTTTTAAAAAAAAAAAAATTATGTATTTTCATACCAATTTTGGAATAAACGATATGTACCGAAAACACCATTTAATTATTTATAACAGTTATTATAAGTTCTGTTTGACCACAAAATAATAGTTTGACAAATAATCACTTATATTTGTGACATTAGTATACATAGGTACCAATGTGAATAACTAATAACTATAGTCTACACAATATTATTGATAAAACAAATTTGGTATTTTCTTTTTATTCTAGTTTTTTATTTCGAATTATCATCATCATCATAATCATTGTTTCACTTTACAATGAAGCAATTAACAAAAATATGTAAATAGTGTAACACACCTTGACCGGTACAATTTATTGTGTCTATATAGTATATAATATATACTATCCACAAAATGTTCATTTGTAGTAGTTGAGGCTAATATCTTCATAATTATTACCGAGGGTCATTTTCTAATAATTTTAGTTATTATATATATAATACAATAAATATTAAATATATACAATAGGAAAGAAGACAATTAAGAAAGTAGTTTTTTTTAATAAAAAATAAGTGGTTTTAACTTCAGGGTCGTATTTTTTTAAAGTAGGTATAATGATTACTTTTATTTTTAAGTCTATTGTAATAATATGCATTGGAAATTATTTTACCAGATTAAATCTGTAATACATTTATTCGAAGCCGAAATACTTTTAATCTCGTATTTTCCATAAATGAAGTACCTACCTATTAAATGTCAATCGGTCGATACAATACGCGAACAATAAATATCTTTCATAATAACTTAAATGGTTTTTATTTTGGGTCTGAAAAATATGCAAAGAGAAATACTATAAAATTTATTCATTTTTTGTAATAAGCGATTAAAATGAAAGTAAAGATTTCTCGATGTTAAATTAACTTGTAATTGCGTATATTTTTGTCATTTATATAATATATATATTTCCTATATATTTCTATCATATTATACTTATTAGTAATTATTGGCAGTATGTACAATGTACATACACGTATGTTGAAGTTAATTTATTTTAATAAACTTGTATGCAATATGCATGTTAAATATATAAATATTTAATATAATAAATTTATGTCAATGATCAAATCTCGAATTAAACTAGTGTTAATAAATAATAATAATAATAATAATAATTTTTTCTTAATTAATTTGAATTGATGTGTTTAAACTTTAAAGTAATTTTATAATATTGTTAAGTAGGTATACCTACATAAATTAAATCAAAATTACTATTGTATTATTTGATTAAAAAAAACCCATAGTTTATAGCTAATTTATATGTAGGTATATAGGTATTTATTATATTTACTATATTACATATTTTACAAATTTTAGTATTATATTATGGGTAAAATTAATATAATATCTGGTAAGATTGTTTTATATTTATACATGTAGCTATCTATTTAAGTATTTCACTTTCAGATTTTTATTTTTAGAATTTTTGAGTACAATGAATTATTTATTCTTAGAAGTTATTGAAGTGCTATATGTAGGTAGGTTCTTTATTTAATTTAACATATTTAAAATGGTCTGAAGTATATACATTAACTTTTATTAAGCATAATATATAATATATATATATATATAAGCCAAATACCTACATATATATTACTTTGTAATTTACAAATATTTTTTAAAACCATTTTTTTTTTTACTCGTATTTTTGAGTACAAATATTTAAAAAATTCCACGTAAAATAAATATACAAAACACATTTTACAAATAATATTTACATATTATTGATTTTTTTGTAAAATAAAATGTTATTTGACTTGCTGGTAATTTGAATAACTAATAATAGTTCTAACAAGTGTTGACCATTATAATTGTATGCCTATAATACTATCACGTAATTTTACGCATAATGTAATAGGTAATTTTTATCGGAAATATTATATCAATATCATGTTATAATTTAAAAACATTTTAAGATAGAAATTAGTATAATTTAATTTAGTCGATAGATAGTATGAATAATTCTAGGTCATTTTTCTTTTAGTATTTTTTAATTTACATAATAGTATCATTTAGTTCTAATGTATACATTGTTCCCTCTAGTGGATCATATTTTTATTGATTACATACATTGTTGGTTCTCAATTTTTTTAAAAGTACCGCCCCCCTGAGAAATAAAATATTTTTCAACGCTCTCCACCCTTAAAATAAAAGTAAAAATATATGTAGTATAAGTATACGAAAAAGTTTGTAATTAAATAATAAATACAAAATGTAAATATATTGTTTATGTACAATAAAATACAATTGAATAAAATAAAAATGAATATATACAATTTAATTTAAATCCAATTGAATTGGAATTGGATAATTGAAAATTTAAATGGTTTGAAATACTTGTATTAATTAGTAAGATAGTTGTGCTTGGTGATTTAAAGCTAATTTTTTTATATTTGGTTCAGTTATTGTGAGATGGAGACCTAAGTCTCCTCTTTTGACGATGTCGAGTTGATTTTTTTTTTTTTTGAAACTAAATTCATCAACGCATTGAATCCTTGTTTAACGAGGTTAAAAGAAGGGTAAGCAATTAATTATTTTTTGATGACAGTCCACAGTCCAGGATAGATTCGACTAATGGAAGATTGGAGCTAAGATTTTGTGAGGTGTTCACCATCCTTAAAGCTGACTTTTAACATCTCATTTGTTGAAAGTTCGATCAATTCTTCTTGATTATGTATTTTTGCTGTTTCAATATTTAAAAAAGATTTTATGACCCATTGTTCAACATTCAGGGACAAGATACCTTCAAAACGTTCTGAAAAATTCTTATTCAAAGACTCAAGGTGTTGACAATAAACACATGTGTTGTCAAAGGAGATTTTATTATTCTCTGATAAATCCAATAGGATTGGAAACTGACTGAATTTGTTGCGAACAAAATTCTGTTTCACAAAGTTAGTTTTTTTTAGGAAGGTTGAAATAATTAACTTTATTAACAAATTGAGCTTGTCGCCTTGATGTTGCAAATTTATTCCATTGCATTTTGCGAATAAATCAGTCATATAACTATGTAAGCGATATCGGACTTAAATTAGAGCAACTTGATTCTTAGATCTACATCTTTCTCTTCAAGGAACTCAAGTACAGAATCGAAAATATTCCAAAACCTGTTGATGCGAAAATAGTCGATCGTTGAGAGAATTACTGCGAATTTTGTTGTCAACAGAGATGACATATCGTAATAACTGATGCAAACGGTCAGATAAACCTTGGGGGCGTTGTTTTCAGTTTTCAAGTTTTAAAGTAAATACATACTCAAAAAGTTCACCGCCCTCCTACTGCTCAAAACTAGCTAACTACCCCTCGGTAAACCTCCACCGTCCGCCGGAGGGCGGTATCGCCCCCGTTGAGAACCACTGGATTACATCAACACAAATTCAAAGCTGTTAAATTTAATTTAAACAGATACCCGTTTGTATTTTATAAAAAATATTGCCATTTTCCCTAACCTTTTTCTTAAAATGTTGAATTTAAGTATGGTATTTTTTATTGGGAACGACTAATGACAAACAAGTGTGAATTTCTCATATAAATTATGAATACATTTCATTAAAAAAATATATTATAACTTGAAAACCAGTTAAAATGACATTAAAAATACATTGTTATAATTAATGTTTATTGAGAAAAAAAAGTTGCAATCATGTTGTGTAATATGTTTATAAAGTATTAGAATATGTATGTGTATGGATATATAATTTATTTATAAACTATTTTATTTTGAGTATAAAAAAAGATTAGGAGGTATAAGTGTTTTGATAATTTAAAAAAAATATGGATGATAGGTAATTGGATGTTATGAAAATTTTATGTTTATGTTATTTTCCAATTTATGTGACTTATTAGTGTTTTTATATTGAGTATAACTAAGGCATTCGTTGTTGTCTGGTAGCGAAACGTTCTACTTAGCTATCAGTTAGTGATAGAGTATTCTCGACGATAAATAGACATGCCCATCATCGTTATCGATTTATTATTATTGTTTTTGTTTATCGTTTATTTTTATTTCTTATTAATTTTTTTCTTTTTCATTTCACTCTGTTTATAAGTCATTCAATAATGAAATAAACTACGTATATCGGTCCACGGCGTGATAGACAGCAACTGCGTAAGTCCGTCTCGAGAACCACGACATTCCAAACGAATAATATTCAGTTCGTTCCCGGTGGCGTGCATAAGCGAAAAAAACGTCGCCAAGATTATTATTATTTTATAATAATTTAACGTCGTTTCTTTCGAGATGTACGTTGTATACAATAATGAACCTAATAACGTACGTCTTTGCGAAGAAATAGAGAAAGTAGATGGTAAAATATACGAAAATATATTATTGTAGAGTCCAATAATAATAATAAATTGTATGTTTATCTTGACGTGGCATCCTCGGATGGTGTGTACTGTTCAGATTAATATTCATTACGTTTATAAATATATGCATTTAATCGAATAACATATTGAATTATATATTTATATATATACATGTTTTCCCTATACGAGATGTTTCGATTGACCTGGTAATACTTTTACAAGGTCGTATATATATTTGTTAGAACGCGTAAAACGGTATTTTAAATTTATTAATAGATACTATGGAAAAAGTGGAAAAGGAAAAGGAAATGGAAAAAAATTGTGTTTTGAACACGTCCCAATGCGTTTCTAAACAATTATTAATCGCACGATCTTCGGTATTGCACGCTTACGCGAACGGCAACGATCGGGTATACGTGTATGTTGGTATATACCTAAGTAAGTCCTAAATCGTATGTATATATTGTTCTATGTTTATTTACCATCGGGCGTGCGTGACGTGGACACAATATGTATATTACGGAGATTAAAAAGCCGACCCGACTAAAGGTAGTATTTCAATTTTCGCCAGTAATCACTATATATTTGATATAGCGTGTATAATTAAATATTTTTTCGAATCGTTTCATTAAATATCGTTTAGATTTCTATAACAACGGCAAACGGACCGAAACGGTTTTTCTGATAATACACAAGTATGTACCTACCTATACCTATAATAATGTGATAATCTGTCATTTCGCGGGGCACCGACACCGGGTGAAAGACCGTGTACTTGAAAACAAAAGTAAACGAACAAATCGTGTAACGTGTAAAGCATCCCGAGTGAAATGTCTCTCACGGCGATTTGTTCGAAATTTCACGATTTAAATGAAAGTTCGATTCAAATTTTTACACAGAAATATATGTTTCCAATAGCTGATATTGATATAGGTACCTACCTGAAATACTTCCGTTGGCTCGTCGAACTAAGTGGGTGACACAAAATAATATAAATATGCCACTATATACAGTAATTAATAACATATAATGATCACCACGACAATATGCCCACTATATACGAAAATAATATTCGAAAAATACACGTTTATGTGATCAAATCTTAGAACGTGATCTTATTGTTGGCTAATGATAGCTGTTGTATCATTGCAGTTGTAGTAAAGTAATTCAAATTGTAAAAAAAAATAATATAAAATATTTCATTTTGCGATGTCATTGTTTCTTTTTTCACTTATGAAAAATACAGCTCTACTTTTTCTCGTAGATTAAATAATCAACTGATCCAAAAAAAATATCACGACTTTTTTATTATTATTTTTTAACGAGTTTGCAACATTATATTCCTACTACTTCGCAGGACGGCGAAGGAACTACAGCGTCCTGTATAATTCGTTTAAATGTATTTCACTACCAGTGCAGAATATTCGACGACAAATGTCCTACGCAAATCGTGCACTTTCAATCGCGCGGTGGCGGATTGGTAGGTTCGCTTAATCTAATAACTGTTTTTTAATATTTCTAGTATAATGATATCTTGCTGGAAAGTAAAAAAAATTCTCATGATTATTAATATATTATCGTCGAATAGAATATATTAATTTCTAAAATAACAAATTATTAATATGAACACTTCATAATATTTTACCCGCGATTTCATATAAAATATTATATTATACTGAATAATAGACGGTGAAGAAATTCGTTCTGCCGTTTGTTTTAAATTATGCCTTTCCACAGTTGCCACCAGTTTCGTGGTGAAAATATGTTTATCCATGGTTATCAAATATTCCCTTACTCATTAATCTATAACTGCATGATTTGACCAGGTATCCTTATAGTTATCTTATATTTAAATCTTTGGCTACCCTATTTTGGATATAATTTTGAATCCTTCTGGAATAATTACTTAATGAATAAATATATTTTATTTGTTCTGGAATAAATAATATATACAGGTAAAGATAAAATAGATTTTATTTGCTTCGAATATTTATGGAGTAAGTTTCAAATAATCATGTTATCAATGAGTGATAAGTACGTATAATCGTATAGACGTATAAGCAAAAACAAACAACTACAAATATATATATTATATAAATAATAGGTTGTGGGGAGAGTGTGGGTTTTAAATATTTTAATACACAATATACCCTTTACATTTATGCATATATGTATCATATACCGTACTGGATTACTTCGATAAAAATGCGGCTAGAAAAATGTTCGCGGTAAACATGGATTTTATATTTTCGAATAAGAGACGTTATAGTAGGAGATAATTGATCGTGAAAAGAATAGAATTATTTTTATCAATATATATAATGTATATTGACTTCTACTACGGTTTGGTGGATTCATATTTCCGTCATTTTTTTGATATCTTGAATAGGTTAAATAAAAAAAAAAAAAAAAAATACTATAAAATATGTAAATAAAAATAATATATATATTTAATTAGGTACACCATAGAAGTATATACATATATTATGAATTTATTTATATTTAAAAACACGTTTATGAAATTTAACGTGCAATTCGCTATATAATATACCTGCTTAAAAAAAATATAACACTGTATAGGTACTTACATATTATATAAAACACAAGTATGTATTTATATTTTTTTGCTTCCTATTTTGAACTATTATTTGAAATAATCGTATTAAATTGTTAAAATATAGTATTGACCGGTGACATTGTGCAATAAAAATATTTTTCATATCTACGATTATATATAAAAGTGGTAATGTTTTGCAAAAAAAAGCCCATTCCATTTTATGTCTGCAACACTCAATATCAAATCTAATTTTTTCAAAAACAAAATATTATATTAACATATGAAATTTAAAGAATATGCCAATTTTGTCTAGTTGTTGTATTTACAAATATAATTAATATTTTTTTTATATCTTGTCCTTCACTCAAATATTATAATTACCAAAAATATAAGTTATGTAAATAATATGTATATATCCATGATCTTTTAGGACAATAACTTTCCATCCTAAATTATACTATTATTATTATTACATATAATAATTATGTCGATTAAATATTTTTTTAATTACTGTTAATAGTTTGAATTAGTTAATTAATATATTTTTTTTAACAATATTTATTGCTTACATTATTTAGGTACATAAAAACTGTTATTAGTACGTAGATCGTTAAAAAACATTTTGTATTCTTAGAATTATAATAATTATAAATACATATTATTTTTTATAATTAATGCTTAAATTTCTTGTTTTTACAGTAAAGGAATATTAATAAAATGAAAGATAATATAGTACGATATAATATAATTCAAATTTGATATCAAAATGAACCGTGGTGGAAAAAAAACGCATCATTTTTTTTGGTTTAAAACATTTTTACCAACATTTATACTATATAAAATACGAAAGCGTTATAATTAATTTTGATATAATTGAGGGATTTATATATTATATACATAATTAATAATTTAGAAGTAATAATTGTTTAACTTGTTTTCATTAGTTCATTATTTTCTCAATTCAATAATTGTTCAATTTTTATTCCGAGTGCTATAGGTAGTACAAACGTAAGTGTTGTTATAATCTTTCATATAATATATCTAATAACATAAAAAAAAAAAAAAAAAATGGTAATTTAAATAAAAATTCAAACATTGTAACTCTCAAGTTCTCAAAATCTCGGCGATCTGCATAAATTCTGACGATTACTTCGTTATAAACTTGGTCAATCGGAACGAAAAGAAATCGATGTCATCACAATGCGTCAGTCACAATAATATTTAATATTGTATTTGACCATCATTACCAAAATGACCATTTTCACACGGTTTAAAAGCATATTATATTTTGTCAATAAAAATTGAGTTTATTTATCTGTTAAAAATGATTACAACGTGAGAAATAATTTCTACGATCGTTTTAAACAAGAGTTCCCATGGACTAATACACTTATAAAACTTAATACACATTAAAGAGATTTACTATACCTACCTGTGCATAAATAATATCCTTATCGATAATTTATTGTCCATTATTTATTGATTTTTCAACAGAATTTGCATTGTACACTTTTCTATAGTCAAATAAAATATATATGCAAATATATTTCAGTATTGTAAAGTTTGGTGTACACTGTACATTAAACATAACAATTATGTTTTATAACTTCGATGCATTTTAAATCATCCAAAGCACGGATACTTTCACTAAAAATTGTTGCATCTAATATATTGTTATTTTTTATAAACTTTAATCCACTAATACGTTTGTGTTAATATATGCCAACGAATACATCAATTAATTACACGACATAATGTTGATATAGCATAATTTTACGCCATATAATATAAACGATAGGTAAAACGTATTCATCATAATATAAATATATTGATTCTATTCTATTTCTATTAGGTATATACTTATTTTATTACGACTAAAGAATAAGCAATTATAATATTGTATGTATATTGTGAGATATTTTAATGTACCTTAATTAGGTACATTGTTAGGTACTTATTGTTATACTAGCACTTACAGTTTCTAGTAAAAAGCATTTTAAATGAAAATTATTATTTTCGAATAACGTTCAAAAATAGTGATTATTAGTTGTGGATTATAGAATAAATTGCATTTTCCCAACAACGACTTAACGTTTTTAAATTTAAATTAATCTACATTTTGAATTGTGCACCTGTTTTAACAGTTGAAATCCACGATGTTATTTATAACATCCGTAAAAAAAATATGTAAATGGACTGGATTTGCCTTTGTTCTGATATTTTTAATTTTACGCATTCGACTACTATTTTAGCTTCGACTTTAGTTACACATAGATAACTATTTCAATGAACAAATTTATTATATAAACTTTAATTACTGAATTTATTTATAGAAATATTTTGTTGCTAAATTTAAAAAATAATCATTTTACGTTTTTACCATTTGCTATTTATATTACATCTTAGTATATTTTAGTCCTACGAATCTATTTGATAATTATATTTCAGCTGGTATGTCCATTTATATTCTCATAGTCTATCCTGGCCCGATTCATCATAAATTATACTTTCCAATGAGATTTACCTATAGGTAATATTATAATATACAGATAAGACGATCATTATAATGCCGTGTTATATTTCCATAATAATGTTGAATTAAAGGACAGTACCTATATAATAATTATTCAAATCCCTTGGTGTATTATTATTAGTTATAGGTATACGTATATGTTTGTAAATAAAACCCAAAATTCAATTCTATTCTACATAATAATATATTACAGTATCAAACTCAAAAACAGAATTTATTCACTGAGCGAAAAAACCGCCAAAACCCATGGCGGGTACATATTGTTTGTAAGTTTGTTTACCGAATATTGAAATATACTAAATATATTCCATTATCGGGTTTATAGAGACGTTTATTTAAAATGATCAAAAGTCGTCTGGAATTATTCTCTAATACTATCTAAATACGTTCCGAAGATATATGATCAGAAGCTGAATTTTATAAGAATTTATGGCGTCATAAGTATATAAGGATATTCCAAAGTTTATAGATATAGCGATAAACAGTGATAAAATGAATAATTCAATAGGGAAAATCGTTTACATAATTTTATTTGAAGTTATTCGTGTATTTTTATTTTTTTTTTTTGTGAAAAAAAAGGTTAATTGTTATTTCATATTTATATCTCACAGCTGAACGATGAGTAAATTATTCAATTAAATAATACGAAAAAAATGTATATACACAGAAAAAGTTTTGAAATAAATTAAAATATATCTTATACATATAAATAAATTTAATTTGACAGATATTTTTAATAAAATTATCATATTCAATATAATCATAATTAATAACCAATCGATACCAGATTATCTAAGTATTGAAAACGATGTTAAATTATTAAACAATGTTTAGAAAATATTTCACATATTCTGACAAGTTATTCTTGTTTTAATATAATATAATATACTTTTAGCATAGGTACTGTAGTACGGCTACGGCAAATTATTACAACAATCACAAATATAAATAAGCATAAAGTAAATAAAAAAAAATGTTTAACATGAATAATATATAGTTAATAACGACATAATTAAACAAAAAATGAATAGGTAAATTGGTACAATAATGAGATTACACGCATTATATATATTATGATAGATGGTAAAAGAGTCTCTGGTATTTTGAGGTCCAAGAACTATGGGTGAGTGATGTAGTGTAGGTTAAGTTTTTCGTCCAATTGACTGTTTCAGTACAGCACTTGTGCATTTTTGTGATTCTTCTTTCTATTCTGGTCATGTGGCACTCCTCATTTATATGTTTTATCGTATGGATTTCATCATAACCCAATAATAGTAATTCATTATTTAAAATAATTATATATTATTGTACGTACCTAAATATCATTCGGTCTAATGCGGTATTATTAATATCATACGACCAGCAGTTCCTTATATAAAATTAATTAATTACATTGCATATTAAATATCTTGTGAATTTCAAAAATTCCAAACGTACCTGACTACAATAAATAATTTAATACCATTTTTATATTTTTTGAAGTTTGACATTCTGTTCATAAGGCGTTCTGAGAGGTGTTTGAGTACAATATTATTATAATATTTAAATGGAATTTATAAACAAGTTGAAAATGTCATAGTAGGTCAATTAAGTCAAATGCAATTTATTCTAAATGGCATACGGGTAGCTCGTGTAAAACTCAGGTCTCGTACGCCTTTAGGTAATTTTCGAATTTCATATTATACGATATACCTATCTTACATCACAAATTAAAATAATAAGCACTCACGATTGATTTGTAGGCACCTACTTTAAAAACTAACGCCAATTATATTCAAGTTTTAATTTGAAAATCCGTCGAAAATGACAATAAAATGGCACGTGTAGTTGTAATTGTAATCCGGTATCGTGTTTTAACGTCATCGTTCTCGGCAACGTGACATTATCCACCAAGCATTCTGAGTGGGTTTTTAAGTGCAACGTATACGTTACAATGATACCATATTATTATTAAAACCCAACCTCAACCGTATAATTACGAATCGGAGGAACAGATTTGCGTGTATAATAAACCCCCGTTGGTATTAGCATTTTCTCTGGTTGAATATAACTATTAGCATACGGATATAAATTAAATTTAGAGCTTCGGACGAAGAAAATAAACATACCTATAATATTATTATGTGCATTGTGTATACCGTATATAATACCTAAATCGTATAGCGTTAAATCGGGATTGTATTATAAAATAATAATATATAGGTATATACATATATAGCACAGGAGAGGAAATTATTGTAGCTGTCTCTATATATATATATAGTAATACATAGGTACTTAATAATAGTATAATAATATATTATCGTATTATCGTAATGCAATGTGTCTTGTAAAACAGGTTACCTATCCGTAATTTAAGTATCTAAAGATCCCTAAAGGCAGATTAAAAAGTCCTGAACTATATATTATTTTCGTTTTTACAAAGTGCCTTTATTTTGGATAAGATATCACACCATGGAAATTTAAGTAGATAATATTTCAATACACAGAAAGAAAATAAAAAACGATAATTATAGTTATAATAATAAATAGCTAAAATAACAACAAAAAGGATAATAAAAAAAAATATATATATAAACAATGTTTTAGACACCTTATATCCAGATGTGTCCGTTCGTCTATCCATATAGTTACTAGAACTACATGATTATTGGTTTGTTGATTTGATTACTATGGTGATAGATATCATATAGATTTATTTTATTTTATAGAATTTTTACATTATTGTTTAATACACGTTTAAAAACCGGGAAGAACCCAGAGAGTGGGCTTTCCTATAACTTGTTTTATTAAATCACAAAATACGTTAATTAGTTTGTAGATATAAACAATACACTAACACACATAAAAACCATTTAATACTTTAAAATAATTATAAATATATAATGAAAATCCATATTTGTTTAATAATATTTATCATATAAAGAAAAATGTCATTTAGCTCGTTTTGGATTAAAGTGCACATAGCAATACATTTTGGAATAAATAATTTCATATATTAGGTACTTTTATCCTATAATTAATGTATAATATAAAGTATTTTATATGGTTTTGTATGGGTAGGTTTTGAAAAATAATACATTTTGTAATGAAAATCTAATTTTTATAGATGCACGTTTTGGAATAAAAATACTTTTTACATTATAACTCTTAATATTATTTTACAACAGTAATTAACGCCTTGCCATTTCTACAAGACTACGTGTATATGTGTATTACTCAATTTTTCCTACCGCTTGAGCACACACTTGAAATAGATTTCCCATCATAATAATGGTTGAAATATGTTATTGCTATTGGAAAAAATACCTATTCCTTTAAATTTGTATCATTACAGTTATTAGTTACATTTAGTTATTAGTACACCCGAATTTTGACTAATTGTGTAAATTATTATTGCGGTTAATTGTAAGTTGGACAGATCAATATAAGATTATGTATTATAAATATTTGCAAAATAAAATCCACTTTGCCGGAAGTATGTACATTTCTAAAAATATTTGATTATACCTACAATAAATTGCATAGGATTTTGTTTTCTACTTAGGCAGTTTTAATGTGAATTTAGGCTAGACCACGTATTTTTTTTTTTTTTGCAATTTTAATAAAATTAATTATAATAGATTTTGAAAGATACATTTCTAATATTTGATTTTAAATATAAATTAGGAATCGATTAAGTATGCCGATTTAGACATACATATTAGAGAAACTGAAATTTTAATGCAATGTGCTATAGCCTACAGAACAAATATATATTTTCTCGAAAATATAGGTAATTTCTCAACAATTTTCCGGTACAACATCGAAAGGTTCATTTTTCAATAAAAGTGTGTTTTAAAATGACCATATTATACACAATAGCACATTGTGGTGGAGATTTAGAAAGTAATTATTTTTCACACATGCGGACAATTATATTTTTTAGTCTTATAATTATAATTTATACAGTATATGTGGTTTGTAGCAAAGTCCATCAAATATAAATAATATACCTACAGTTTGTAAGAATCTTACAAATTTAATAATTAATATTAATGAACATAATACATTACCTATTCTAAATAAGTACAAAATGTATAAAAATAATTCAATGTATTAAAATTATAATTTTTTTTTATTTCTATAAATTAATATAATTAATACTTAAATATAATTAAGCAATAAAATTACGAAAGCAGTAAATTCAGCTAGTAATAGTATGAACAGAGTAATATTATATGCAATATAACAGCTACCTATATGGGATATTAGATACATATCCGAAATAAATAATACTAAAAATTTTTTTTTTCTTGAACAGGGGGAGCAATTTTCTCCATAATTTCACTTTCTGTATTCGATTTTTATCATCCCATTAAATAATATATTGATGTTAACACCACATAATATTTCTACAATATAAATGACACTATTATCTATACCTACGCGTAAGTATATATATGTTCTCTCAAAAAGTTCAAGTTTCCGAAAACAAAATGTCAAATGATGAAATTCTATAGTTTTTTTTAAAAAAAATTGTGATTTTATGTTCATTTTCAGAGACAAAGTTACTAATATTAGATATCGAAAAATTTTCTATAAGAAAACACTCTCATACTATTTTTATCATTAACAATGGTCGTTTTAAAAGCTACGATAAAATATGTTTTTTGAAATAAATTTTGAAGTTCTGCAACAATTAAAATAATAGTATTGATATGAACATTTTTCGACCATCTAGTCCAAAAATCCAAAAACTGAAAACAAAATATAATTTAAATGACTAATTAGTTAAAATTATAATTTTTAATAAATCAATTGAATTCAACAATAAATATAAAATTTAATAAATAGATAAATCACTTGTTCTGTTTAGTGTTTTAGAATAAAACATAGGTAAATAATATATAAGTAAATCTACAGAAGTAGTGTATATACTGTATATATACTGTAGTTATATATCGTACTTATCAAGATATTCGTTCCTCCGAAAAAATTACTTGATCACGGAATTGTTAATTATACAGAATACCTAATATAAAATAGTTAAAATTAACATTTTTTTAAAAAAAAATTATCAACGTTTTTCTTACAATGAGTTATATTTTATTTTATTTATTTATATATCGAAGAAATTTTTTTTTTTTTTTGTTTTATTACGAAACCACCAGGCGACCGTAGAACAAAAAAAAAAACAAACAATACATCATCGCGGTTTTTATGTGATCGTTTGTAGTTCTATACACGGATATGACTACTATATTGTAATATGTGAAATAATGGCACCAATAACGGTTGAACAATTACATAAAATGTTCGGTAAAAAAACGGTCTCACGTTAGATGGGAATAGACGTCAACGTATGTTACATTTTTGTCGGGTTTTCACTTTCGCCCACCCCTCTTCAACATGATATATATATATGACTATTAGGAGAGCTTATCCGAACACTTATTCTATCACAGAGTCATATTAAATTCTGCAAATTCGTAGGACATATTGACGCATATGCTTTTAAAACAAAAACCAAATAAACACAAAACAAAACTAATACAAGAAATAAAAAACTATAATTCGTTCTCACTTTCTCTGTGCGGGCCAGGATCACTTTTTTTTTTTTTGTGGATGCGCTCGATTGATATTATAATGACCAACTATTAAAATATTATATTTGCTTGGCAAAGGTGATAGGTGTAATAAATGCATATAAATTGACGTAAATTATATAATAATATTTGATGGTGTCGTAACATTATAAATATATATTAAAAAAGAAGAACAACAACAAAAACAGAGAAAAATATGTAAAACAAACCTGTTACACGTTAATATATTTGTAAATATGTCTGTAAAAGCATACGTATATTTGTATTTAAAGCATTTTATATATATATACCTACTGGAATACTACGATTTTACAAACATAAATTTTATTGAAAAAATTATATTCATATATGTATTATAAATATATTATATCATTAGCGTTTTTCTGAAAATATATTTTTCTCTCCTACAAATATACGAATAATATAATATCGACAACGAATAAAATTAGATATTGTACACATCCGACTCCACTGTCAAATATATTTTGTTTTTCTTTTTTAATCATGGTACCTTAATATATATGTATGCACTATGTATAAAATACATTGTGTATGTGTTCACGATTGTAAAATATAATGGTATACCAATAACCATTTCCGAGATCTTTTTATTTTGTGCACTCAAAATGATTAAAATAAATAGAGTAGAAAGTAAAAAAAATAAAAGAATTGTTTGTTTTAAACTGAAAAGTACAAATAAAGATCTTAGCGATTATTTATTAAAATGATCAAAGAAATTTCGGAATATTTATTTTTTGGAAAAATATTGAAATATATTTTCTGTACAAGTAGAGATTCGGAATAAAATTTAAAATATTCATTACAATATGGTTACTTTATAATAATATGAAATAAGTATTATATTACCTGTATTTATGTTATTTTTTAGATGGGGTATTCAAGGATGGGCCCAAACGCTGTTTCTTTATTAGCCATAATCACCGTCGCCATCACATTATCTATTGCCACAACAAATGGTAAGTACAGCTAAACGAAAATTTAAATATATTAAGTATTTTGTAGAAGAAAATATTTTTTAGATATTTACCGTTTAAAATATATATATTTAAAAATACATTGATGTCATTATGTTTAACGGAAGCAACATTTCGGAGAGGAAAAATAATATCGATTAGGTATGTTTAATTTGGCCAGTGTCTTGTCATCTTCAGAGACCTAAAACTGAGGGAAATTTTATCCCAAAAGACATAAAAAACACAAAAAAATCACTTGAACAAGTTTTCATTCATAATATGAATGACTGCATACATTCAGATGAATACCAGTATACCTATATTGTTTTTAAAATTTGTATTTCAATTGAATAATATATTTTGTTATTTATTTACTGTATTTTGAATACATACATAAATTACATAAAATAGTAGGTATATCGGTATATAATGTATGGTTGTCAATTTATAAAATGAAAATCATATCGTATCATTTGTCCTATCATTACTATATCACTTATTTCACAATGTTTACAATATTTAAAATTTCACAATTGTTAATGTTTTTTTTATCATATGCGCAGGATTTTACATCAGATGCAACGAAAAATCTAACCAGTCATAGTCTTATATCATACAAAATAAATGGCATATTTTTCTTTATCATAATGAAAAACTGCATAGATATAGGCAAAATCACAAATTTTAGTTTCTAAATCTATATTTAATTTTTCGTGGATAAATTTTGGAAGACTATGGGCGTGACTATTGGAGGGTAATGAGAAAACTTTAAATAATGTAATTCTTTCTGATAATGAACATCTAAAAAACAATTAAAAATAAATATAAAGTAATTTTAAGTAGATGTTTCTTTACAATTTACATATATTTTCTTTTCAAGATTAGATAGGTACATTAAATATATTTTTTCGACCCTCTACAATCGAAAATAAGTTTTAGGCGTAACATAAAAGCAAGGATAAACAAGTTAAAATAATTTTAAGCTCTATTAAGTTAAGTTACATTATTAATGAGAGTTTTTAGTTCAAAGTTAATCTGAATCCTTTATATTAACTGATTTATCTTAAAATTTGTAACAAACATTTTAATTGAAACTATGTCATTTAATGAAACTTGTTGTACCATCCAACAATGTGGATTGAGGGGAAAGAGAATCTATAGTTTAAAGTTAAAAATTTTAGTCTTTTACTATATAATATTATAGTCTCTAAAGTGGTATCATGTTAATTTAAAATATATCACGAATTATTGAATTTAGTACTTATTATTTACTAATAATAATTAATTTAGACTGAAAAAACTTTAAATTCTTATTATAATAATTTGAAATTAACATAATTGATAAAAATGAGTATTAACTCGTTAGCTATAAATTTATCAGTAATTACTAATTAAAACTCACTAGGTTAACAATTATGCTTGTTAACTGAAAAAGTTTAAAATAACTTTATTTTTTAACTAAACTTGAACTTTTTGATGCATTAATGTCTAGTCTTGCATAAAATCACCATTGGCTGCACTCATATACGTGCCTATGATGTTTATACTTTTATGCGTATTTTATATAATGTTTATAAATTCAAAATAGTTTGAAAAATTAAAATCTAATTATAATATGTTTGCAATATTAAAATTGTTAGTAGACATTTAAAATTCATTGAATTTTTACATAATTTAATATAGGTACTCTATATTAATAGAATAAGATAAATTATAGGTTGAAGTTAATATTTGATACAATTATTTATGTGATTCAGATCTAGTAAAGTCTAAAAATATAAAACCAGTTATTTAAAAATGTAATTAAAATTAAAAAGATATATCATATTTGGCTTTTTGCTATATCGTACCAAAAGACTAGGTAGATGACATTTGATTTGATTGTCATGATAACATTTTTAAATTACAAATATCATTATTTGCAGTTCATATAAATTTATTGGTTGAAATATAATGACATTAGTGGATATGAAAAAAAATTGAGGACGATTAAATTATTTGATATACTCGTAATATTCTATATACCACAAAGTTGTTTTTAAAGTACACACATATATATATATATATACCTATATTATATATACATTTGTTTTTAACCTCAAAGCATTATAAAAATTAGTTCGATTTATATTAATTTGAAGTTTTTGCAAGTTCAAAAATTATAGTTTGTAGCAATATTGTATATTATTTTTAATAGGTATTATGATTTTCAATACTTATTATATATTACATATTTAGCAAATCCTTCACTTGTAATTTAGATATATATATATATATATCTCGAGGTACTTTATAGAACCTTATGATTTTATATAGATACAGATATTTAAGTTATTATTATTATTATTTGGTCAGTTTTAATTTTAAATTAATATTAATTATCATAATAATATTGGTTTTAAAACTAAGATGATCAAAATGTAAGTACCTATCATCCATATACTATCATATCAGAGTACTCAATTGTAAATTATATATAATTTATATTTCAAAATTTTTATATTCAACAATTCATAATAAAAATAGTACTTATACATAGTATCTATACTAATAATTTATAAATATTAAAATGATAATTTATTTTTAAACGAGAGCAGTTTAATTAATATTTAATCGGACAAATTATATATTTAACCTTTCGGTTGTTATGATACTGGTTTATTTGAAATGTCTTTCAAATTTCATACATCATTAATATTTTGAATATTATACTCAAAGAAGACATAATTGATTTTATAATATAGGTATAGGCATTAGGACATATAGTGTTCGTACACACATAATATACGTTTTTCATAATTTATATAACTTACCTATTAATAATTAATAATACACTTTTTATAGGTATATAGTGTAATCGAAAAATGGCAGACCAAATAACGTTAAAAGTATAATGATTACTTCTTTGCTGTACATAGGTGATAATAGCTATTTAAAATTAAACGTTACGTAATCAATTTCGAGGCGAACTTACATTTTATATGTAAGTACACACGGTGTTTCGACAATATAATATAATTGAAGAAAGAAGAGTAATTTTGTTACCAAACAAAGTGTACGCCCTATACCTATATACACCAATACAAAAATCCTATTTTTACGAAATAACGAACATTTATTAAATATCAGTGAAACTTTTTGCAACAATTTAATAATTAGATCGAAAAACCATCAGTTTTCTTTTAAAAGATATATATATATCGATAACATAGAATATTACACCCATGAAATTTTATTTCGTATTTATTATTCAATGATATACAAATTAATATGCAAAATAAATAATAATTATAAATTAATTGAGGGTTGATGTATGTTTTTTCGAGATGTAATACGTAAGTTATTTAATTTGACAATATTTCGGATACTTTATGTAAATATTTATTTGTACACAGGCTTCGTTAAATAAAAAAATAGTAAATTGAGATGGCGAACGTATATAGGTAAATATAGAAAAAATTTGTCTATAATATATATATATATTCAGTGCCTATAGTATAAATGTTCGATTTATTAATGGTATATACTGACCATGTAAATTGTGTATATTTTTAAATAGAAACAAGCGATGAGTAAATTATAGTATAGTTTATGTTATATTGTGAATATATATTTTATACAAATAAAATATTTAACGAATATTAGCTGTTTTTTTTTCTTTAATATTTATTTTGTTAATTTATAAAATTATGTATATTATATTGTGATTTCCGTGCTTGTCAAATCTGACAGCCGTAATTCGTGAAAAATTTTTAAGAATACCTAAAACAATATCGTTTTAGTAGGTACGTTAATTTTTTCCTAAAGCTATCATATTTTACTTCATATATGTATATATATAAAAATCGTTTACAGTTTATACGCTACACTGGCTATATAGACGACAGTTTCTTTTATCATCTATATATCTAATATTTAATTCTACGCTATACCGTCAAGGACAAGTTTAAGATGAAAAACTAATATAATATATTATTTGCAAGATTTGGAAAATAATTGGCTTTTTCAATTTTCGTTATAAACCATACAATATATTATAAGTACATGTTTTTGTCACCGTCGCCACTGAAATTGATGTATTTTAGTCGTTCCGTGTTTTATACAATAGGGTGTATTAAAAAAAAAAAAATCTATTTCAATATATTATAACACAATTATTATAATTCCATCGTATGAAACTATATAGTATATATTGTATAATATATTATATAATATTAATATCGTTGAGTAGTTAAAAAATCTTCAATTTATATGGTATCTAGGTATCGAAGTCGATTTATTTTCGTTTCAACGAAAAAAGTTCAATTACATTCCTTAAACGCTTAGGTATACACATATATATATATATATATATATATATATATACAGGGAAATATTTTTATCATGAGCTAGGTTATATATCGAGAAGTTTCTATTTTTTCAATAAGTTTTTTCATATTTATATACTTAATTCTATATCTTTTCAAGATTTAAAATTGTTTATCCCCTTCCCTTGTTTGTGAAAACTATATTAACATTTAATTTTCAGATAGCAACCAATGATTTAAGTTGAAAATTCTTAATGAATATACTTTTTATAAGAATTCCAAAATTGAAAGTTCATAAAGTTTTCACAATCAAGTGAAGGGGATACAATGTTTAAATTATGAACAATATAACATTAAGTGTACATATAACTTTATGAAAACATTTTATAAAAACTATTTATACTTCTTGTGATACAACCTGGCTCTTGATAAAAAAAATTACCCCGTTTTATACGTTTTTTCTTTGCTTTTTTCCAGAATATATTTATTATTAAATAATTTATATATATTTATAAAACATTTTAATAATTATACCTAATTATTTTCGATTGACATTTATATATTGTTTTCCGCCCAGTAACAATAATTCATGACTGAGAGGAATAATATAAAGATGACAGATACGAGGTGGTGAGAACAAGATAAATACAGAAATTCAATATCATAACCACGGAAATTTAAAACAAATTTAACGATTTCAAATGGGATAATATAGTCATTATTTATTTATACACTAGTATCAGTATTTATACGTTATAAAATAATAATGATGTTTAATATGAATCTAATGATAATTTTTATGACAATATAGATTAGAGATTTTGAATAATTATATATTGTAAATTAATATATTATTGAATTTTAAGAACTTTAGAGTGTAGAAAATATATTATGTATTATTTAGGATATATACCTAGTAGAGTTTTTTTAAAGTATTCGGATATAATTTTGAATAAAAATCGGTACATAATATGTATGTTTAAATTTCAAATAAGTATATTGAATATTCATCTAAAAATATTATAGCAACTATTCTTTACACAAATAATAGTTCCAGTCTTTGTGGTAAATAAAATTCCTAGGAACGCAGAAAAGGATGACAACTAAATTCGGAATATGAAAAAAAATTACTGGAATACGCATTTTAGGACGTGAAAATGTAGGACAGAGGATATTTTTGTTACAATATATATATATATATATAATATGATCTTTTTTTAAAATGTTAAATTTAACTATTTTTATTAAATATTCAAGTTTTTCTTGGTATTCTGGTGTATTAATATAATTTTCGAGATGTCGAGTAGTAGTAGTCAACACGTTTATTTTATTAACGTTTTAATAAATCGACTATAGACGTTAAAAAATCTTTAGGGCGACAATTTAATTTTGACCTAATTCCTTTAAAAATTTAATTTTTAATATAAAAATAAATAGAATCATCCTATTTATACCATTAATATACATGTATATTATAAAAGTTAATAAATTTCAATTGATTATAATATTAACGTGGATATTGCATATATATTTTTATGAAATAGCAGGTATACCCTATGCATGTTTGTATTAAAAATAATTTGTGTACACGTGTTGAAACAGTATTTTCATTGTGTTTAAATAATAAAACGTATTAGCTATGCAATTTTCGATTATTATTGGAAACGCGGGAAAGTATTCACTATCATTGTGTACCTACATAGTATTAATATTATCATAACAATACACTGCAGGGTCACCTGAATTTCGGGTTACAAAATATAGGGGATTTCATAAAAACCTATTTTAATCCTTATTGGTATTGTTGCAAACAATTTGCATGACCATGGAGGAACACATTACCAAAATGATACTGTTCTGATCTTTTAATATCGAATATATACAATATTATATAAAACTACATACGTTTTTATTGGATAATTTTATGTTAATGTTCATTATATTCAAGAATAGCTAGGTTTATTGTTTAATAATAACTTTCAGTTAATTTGTACAGTAAAACTTTTAGATTACGAGTATATATTATAAAGTAAATACAAATCGTTTATTTAAATAACTGTTCGTATATGCTTATATAATTTTCAGTGACAAAAAAAATCGTTCATAAATCAAATATTTTATAATTTTGGTCTTTACTTTCTCCATGCATTGAGCAATAAATTCATACGTATAGTTAATTGGAATTTTAATTGACTCATATTTATACTATTATTTGGAAAATATAAAATATTATCTATGTTATTTTTATACCTATTAACATTTTACTTGGCAAAGTTCACACATTTCTTGTTATTAATATTTAACCTAAATTAACTTATTTTTTCTTATACTAATTAAATTTATTATTTAACAATTTTTTTTCATTTGGTATACTTTGCCGGTTGTTGTGATATTCCGGGACTTAGTTTCAGATTTTTATGGGTGACCGCTAATATGGACGTTTTATGAAATATATATTTTTGTTTAATACCTAATATATGTATATATGACCTATATTAAATCTCCAAACAAATATAATAGAGAAATCAATTTGTATTGATTTTGTACGAATTACTATATGTATCAAGTATAGAACAGTAAGTCGTCCTATTAAAAGAAAAAAAAAATATTAGGTACATCCATAGTTTTACGGTATATTAATACTCACGATTTGACAAACCATTTAGTAGGGTGTACGTATATATATATAGAATATAGAATGATCATCGCCGACACGAAAACGTTTCGGATTAAATGTACCTAATCAGAAAATGATTCGGGAGAAATACAGCAGTAAGTTACATTTAATAATGTGGAACATAAACTGTGCAGAAATAAACGTTTAATTGGTCCGGTGTTGATATCTGACGACACGCTGCCGGCACTCCGGCCCAGATAATGCACTCGCCATGTAAAATTTATAGGTTATACGCGGGAGACAGCCATCAACCCGTAACCAGGTGATCGTTCTTCAGGTGATCCGTTGCGGATAATGTATATAGGATTCGATGTGTGCAGTATCGATTCACCGTGGCTAATGGAAAACGTGGACGAGAATACGGTCAGACACTGCATACATAATTTTAATGCATCGTCAATAATAGTCCTGCCAAATAATATAATATACGCATTAAACCGCCGGGAATGGAAAATTCGAAACAGTACAGCATTCAAAATATTCGAGTTGTCTAAAAAAAAAAAAAAATGGACCTGAACCGATGACGTTTATTCGGTTAGACACTTATTGTACTCATTGAAATCCGATCGAATTCTGTGCAAACCAGTGATATTAAATCATCAATATACTGCGATCATATAATATAGTGTATATAGACTATATATAATAATGGATATTCGTACAATAACACGATGTGTAGCCATTCGTGAACGTCACCAAATCGATCGCGAACAATATAATATTACGAGTGTACCCATTGAAAACGAATAATGCGTTTTAATCGATCTGAGAAATAAAATAATCGAAAACGCGATTTATGTGCTTTGCCTTGTGTATATATATATGTTTTATTTTAGATAAACTCTATATATTTTGATATTTTATTAAATAAAAATGCAATAATAACTATTAGGATATTGATTATTTTAAGAAGTCTTAATTGTCATTAAACGTATATATACATATATATATATATATGTAGTTAAATATTATATAATTATATATGATTGATGAAAAATACCATAAAGGAAATAGTATTATAAGAATATATAAACTAAAGTGTCATTAATAAAAATAGAATAATCTGCAACTTTATAGATAAAACTTAGATATGATAAGATAGATTACTGGAGGAGACAACGAATTGTGAAGAAGCTCGTGCCCTGAGGACAAATGGAAGAATAATAAATAGAATGAAGAGAGTTGGTGTCACGTTTATTATTAGAAACAGCCGAGCAATCTATAATGACATGGAAAAATACATTATCGTCAGTTTTAAGGGATTAAATAATGATATTAGTATTATTCAATAACATGTTATAAATATATTATCATATATGATGTAGAATTATAATATTTATAAATATTAACATGTGTCAATATATAATTCTGTTACAACAAAGTGAAACATTTCATTACCTATTTAATTTAAAAATTATCATTCAATTAAAAAATCATTATTTATTTACAAATTTAACATAAGGATAATTAAAGGTGGTATTGGATAGTATATTTTAGAAAAATGATTGTAAAATGTATTCTCTATAGTAATTATTTGGATGGGTTAGATTATTATCAAGTATACGTGTATTTATCTGTGACCTATATGTCCTGTATAGTATATTAGTATGTCTGGTACTGCTGGAAAAACTTAAATTTTGAGAGTATTTTGATTTTAAAATGTTTAATAAATCGTTTAAATATTCTTAATACCTACATAAGTATTTTATGTTGTTGAGTAAAGTTTTCTATTGGATATACACATACTATATACAATGGATATTTTGTAATTTGTATACCGATTATTCTGGATGAGATTGTTTTATAAAAATGTATTTATATCTAGATGGATTCAGTTGCAATGTCAATTTGTCATACTGATTTCAATTGTAAAAATCAATGGTGTCTAGTAATTTTTATTATTTTTTAAAATTATTATTTATTTGGATGAAAATTAAAAAGTCAGAAGATTTGTTAGCGTTCAATATTAAGAATAGAATTTTCTAACCGTTTATAATAATATTATGGTATACACCGTTATCATTATAATTTATGTTTCACCAAAAACGAAATAGTATTATAGTCATATTTATGTACATATTATTAAATATAATAAGTAGCATACTTTTCAATACAACATTTTCACGCAATACTAAATATATAAAATAAATTGTATTACAAAATAAATATAATAACGATAATGGACATAGAAATAAAAATATAATATTTCAATTAATTTTATCGACAATTTTAAATCTAATTTGTGACAATTAACTTTAAATGTTTTGTCGTAAGATTTCGTATTGCGGTATTTTAGTTCAGGTAACACGCATTATTGGTATTACAATGTGCAACATGCCAATATAGTTTAATCAGTTTTGTCGTTTAGTTTTTAAATAGTACAAAGTCGAAATTCGTCTTTAATAAAAATAAATTGTAGAGAATAAGTGTAGAAATAATTTATTATGTGTATATTATATTATTTTTATGGAATTTAATGAAAGTTTACACGACAATGAACATAATACGCAATACAACATATTATAAAAAATCTACCAATTATAAAATAAAATAAAAAATTGGGTCGTGACCTATAGGTCGGGGGGAAACTCTGATTTAGAGTAGGTAATGCGTTTGACTACCGGCACTTTTACGCAAACAAAAAGTTATTATTATTATTATTATTTTTTTTTATTAAAAATATATCGGGTCCTTTTAAATTGACATTTTATCACGTATCCACTCAAGTAATTGCTTTGATAGTATTTATATATATATATATATATATATATATAATATATACTGTCGAAAAATCGTATATCTCCGATATATATTATAATTTTTGTTATAAGTTTCATCTGGCACGTATACCTAACACATTTGTCGTCGACAAACATATGTATTATAACAATAACATACACTACGTGGAATCGTCTTTTAATGAAATTCCATTAGGTCGTTTCTGCAGTAATATACTCGCGTTTTTTCTGCTCCCCGAACAATGTATATCTACTTTCAATTTCAATGAAACACTTACGGGTACGTTTGTTGCATGATGTGTTTTATTCGTTTCATTAAACGTATAATTAAGTTATTTTTTGTCCTACGGAATAAATCGAAGACGCTTTTTTTTTCTTCTATAATGCAACACACAATACAAACAAAATAACAATAACACATATAAAAGTATTGTATTTACTCCGAATTAATAATATATATTATTCTAAAATGTCATTAAGTTGTCGATTGAAAAACTCAACACGCGCACATTGTACTCTGTATTGTCTGTCATCTTTCATTTAAGGATTTTTTTTTTCCAATATTAAACCATTTCTATTACGAATATCATTGTACAAAACGTATACGTATATAAATTACACGTTATGCAAGTACAAAAAATGCAAATGGAAAATTGATGCATTACAATATGAGTATGAGTATATGAGTAAATAATAACTCAATAGTATGAATATAAATTGGTAGGTAAGTTCCGTTTATGAACATATGACGTTTTTATTCAACAATTCTTCACTGCAGTCTGCAGAATACAATTCAACAATATTGTATGGATACATATATATTATGATAATATAACGAGAGAAAACTTTCACTTCTGAACTTTATTGGTGCCCATTAAAACGTCAATATATCCAGTATTTTAGAAAATTATATTGAAGTGACCACTATACGGAATCTGGGACATACCATACGCTTGGTAGATAAACGATTTATTGTTTGTTTTTTTTTTAAAATCTTTTGAATAAATAAAAATGCATAAATACGAATAAAAAAAAACATCAAAATATTATCCGAAAATAGGTATGCATTCATTATTTTAACGAATATAACTGTAAATTATTTACGTCTTTGCGTATGATATATGAGTAGACAGTTTAAAAATTCATCATATTTTTTTGAAGTGGAAATTTGAGTGGAATTTCATAAAATAAAATTAATTAAAAATAATTACACAAACAAAACATTTGTATAAATAAAAAATATGCAAGAAGAAATTTAATAGAAAATTCACAGATTTTTTTGGAAATAAGTGAATATAATTGTATATGAATTTGGTCTGTGAATTCTGTTTTTGTTCGATGATCCTTTTAAACGGTAATTTCAACGATTTATATAGCAGTTTAATAGATATTATAATAACCAGAAAGAACATTATATCCGCTCTTATTGAGTTGTAAATATATATAACAGTAAGTCTAACAGTAACCAAATACATTTAATTTATGACACAGTTCTTTTACGGAATCTAATATAGACACCATCTATATTGTTGTATGTTTTTTTTAAAATATTATTTAAGAATTAATTTTTAATAAATTTTATTAACATGATTAGACATGTTCGACAGTATAATAATTTCGAATTAATAAAAACGGTTTATGCGAAATATTTGAGTAGACAATACATAATAATGCAACAGAATGCACTCGAAATAATTAAAAAATAAGTATTTAGATTCAAAGGTTATTTTTTCATAAGAGTAAAGAGAGTAAAATACCTTATAGTTTTTTTTTTTTATTTCATTTAATTGTAATTAATATACGGACATGGGTAAAATTATCAAAGTTATACATATAGGTACTTAGAATTTATTAAATCGTGCATACTGTTCTATGATTACGACTAAACATTAGTAAATAGTATTTAAATGAAAAAAAAAAATATCTTACAATATTTGTTTATATAAAATACAACATATTGTACCAAATTTTGCTTGTAGCAGTTGTAAATTAAAGGTTTTTAAGTTGTTGTTATTTTAATTTTCTACTAATTTATAATTATATTTTAAAACAGTTTAATCCTATCAAAGGACCAACGAATTTTGGTTAGTGTAAGAATATAATTAAATCTTATAAAATTGGATTAAAATATGAACGAAAGATTAAAGGAAACTTAACATTACATTTTTAATGTCTAGGCGGTGATTGTGTATAGTATTTACATTAAATTATATGCAATTTATTTATTAACATACATTTATATACGAGTATAGTTAAAATAAATAAATACATTTTGAACGGGTTATCACACATTATTTATAATATTATAATTGTCAGAAAACATTATAAAAAATATGTATAAACAATGAATTATAAATGTTTTAAAAATGTAGATAGGTATTAACTATTAATTATAAAATATTACAATTTACAACATAACGGACATTTAAAGATATTTTTGATCATATTTATGAGATCTATAAAATTTTAATGTCTATCATATATATATGATATACCTATATTTGAATATATATTACCTATATTATGAAATTTGATGATATATGTTCATTACATTTTTGCATATATTATTAATATTTGCAAATATGATATAATATCTTAAAATGTTCAAAGACGCGTAACCAAATATTAATCTTTCAAATAATCTCGCTTTTCTTAAAAATGTGTTTTACTCGGGTATAATTTATAACACGTATATTTGACTTTTAAACTAATCTCCGTCTGTCATATTTTCGTTGCTTGAAACGTATCCATTATATTATGTGTTTGTACTAAAAGTTAAATTGGATTTGTTTAAACAAGCATGGGACTTGAGAAATATTAACATGTTAATTTGATGCAGTATGTTTGAGAATCTATTACCGATAAGTTTTTGGCCAATAATAATCATTTCGCTAACAGATATTAATGATCGAAAACCCGTAACAGTATATTTTAATCAGTAAATGCCAAACTCCAGGCCGATACATGTAATGCTACTTTTGAACTCGTGGACCCACGTGGACCCACTAAATACAACTTTTGTCTGTATAATAAATAGAGTTTGTGAAATATAATATGTCTTGCCCCATTCGATTTGAGTAAATCAGATACTATTAAATAGTAGAAAATATTAAGGTCATATTATGATCACCATCTTTAGTTTGTCATACATGACCGGCCAAGTATTTATATATTTAGGGTCTAAATATTAACTTAATGTAACTTTCTGTTTTCGATCATTTTCGCAGTTAATCGTAGATTAAATTCACTCTTATTATTTGCACAGTATACTACAAAATTTACTATATATTGTTTATATACGTGCCATATGCCCATATATGATATTATAGTATTATAGAAATATAATATACTGTAGTTAAAATTTTAGGTACCTATATGGTTATATAGGCCGGTATATAACTGACAAGGAAAAAATAATTAATAATAACTAATAAATATTAATCTATCGTATGTTTTATTTGGTTAATTTATCCGCAAGATTTTTACAGCTGTTTATGAAATGAGATAAATCCATATGATTTTTTTACTATTTATGCTTCAATTTTTGGATAAAAATTAACCGTTTTATGAAAGTTTTAAATTCGAAATATTAGGTGAAATTATTCAAACATCGCGGCGTTTTCATTTTCAATTTCGAAAATATTCACAGCGAAAACTTGACCTTGTAATTATAACAATGGTTATAATTCCCATACATTTTAAACTCATTTGCTAGATAGTTCGCAGTAAAATACTGTTTATCCCAGTTTCTTACATAATATACATTTGTAATACCGAATTTCTATATACTCAGTATTTAGCTTGGCATAAAAAAAAGTTATATGGATGACATTTTTATCTACATCATATAGTAACACTCACACCATGAGTGATTTTAGACATTTCCAGACTTATTAAGAAGGCTGCTGAGGAAATTAATTGAAAAAAAAAAAAATTCATGAAAGCATTGGGTGTGGTCGAAATATTATTAAGAGAAACGTACCTATATAATATCGAACTGGAAACCGCCATATGGGTAATAAAAATTGTTTGAAAATGAATTATCGTTAATATACTGCATACATGTGGATATTGCTAATATTATATCTATTTGTTTATGGTAATAGTAATACAATTGAACAGCGAGACGTCGAGCGAAAAGCTTTTATTATTGGAAATGTCTGAGTCGGGTCATAGTTTTCGTGACCAGGTAGTACAATTCGATAATAAAACAGATACCTATGGTAAATAGGCGAGTATACCCGTAACATAGAAATTTTAGGAGGAAGGGCCGGGTTTGACTAGATTTCTGATTTCATAAAACTTATTTTTGTTTTACGTAGACAACGCGAGTAAAATATAAATATATATATAGTATATATAGTGATGGGCAAATTCGGTCTTGGTCTTGTTCTTGCAAAAATGCAAGACCAAGACCAAGATCAAGACTGTACTAGAGCTAGCAAGACCAAGACCAAGATTTTACTATTTCTTAGCAAGACTGAAATAAAAATGTATGCAAGACCAAGGCCGAGACCAAGACTTATAATGCAAGACCAAGACCAAGACCAAGACTTGACTGCAAGACCCTTGCAAGTCTTGCTTTTAAATAAAATAAAAATTAATGAATACGTTATTTATTGCATTTTTGTTCTTGGTATACATTATTTATAATTCCACAACAAATCTACAGATTTCTCGTAATGCAATTATCAATATCCTATTGTAATATTTTTGGAAATGATTATCGTTTATCGAATATATGGGTAAACAGATATTCTACTATTTTTTGAAAGTTCGGTATTATCGAAAACAGTCAATTACACAGGTACCCACCTAATTATTTTTTTGTGAACGGAGGGGGAAATTACCCCAATTTCTCCCTGTATCCCCCCTTGTGTACATATAAATAAATTATTTAATCTTATTTAACTTTGGTAAAAAAAAAAAAAATCAAGACTGCAAGAATTTTGCAAGACCAAGACCAAGACCAAGACTGAGTTAGTTACCAAGACCAAGACCAAAACCAAGACTGATTTCTATTGAGTCAACAAGACCAAGACCAAGACTGCCATGGTCTTGGTCTTGCTTTGTGCATCACTAAGTTTAAAAGTACTCGTATGTACCATACCGAACAGGTTATTTGCAGACTTGTAGTGTAAATATAATTATAAAATATATGTGCATATTGTATACGTAAGTACAGTATATACTGTGTATATTACATATAGTATAGTCGGGACACTCGAATTTTCCGATCAATTGCGGAAATACGATCGTACACGGGAAATACGGTTTTACCAAAATGCACGTCACTCGTCCCATTTTTCAATTTCTTCTAATATACAAATTTACGTATATAGATGTATATTACATTAAATATTTAGTCTTTCTCGTATAGATCATAAAAAAATACTTCCATATTTATTTTTAAAATTATTTAAAATAAATTTGGTATCTTAGACTTGAATTTAAGAATGTTTATTTTTAGTATAACGGGGTATGTAAGTAACATTTTTATAGTGCATATACCATACATTCTATATTGCAGGAATGGGCAATGTTAATGAAAAAAAAAAAAATAACTAAACATAAAGTTAAGTTAATACGAACAATTTTTTAAATAGATACAAGTTAAAAGTTAATGAATTATTGACTTAACTGGTTAAAAGTTAAAACCAGAATTTAGTTAACTTAACTCAGATAGTACAAAAATCAATATTTAAAATGTTTATTTTATTTTATTGGTACATTTTTGATTATGTACAATGTACTTACAAATTATTTTTTTATTTAAAATTAAAAATATAATAGTTGATTTAGCCAAAAATAGACAGATAAATGGATATATATATATATATATATATATAATTTATAAACAATACTTTTTTCTTCATTTTATTTAAGTATATGCAAATTCTATATAATGCACAGAAATAGAATAACTATAGGTATTCATTTTTGTAGAAATAATGGTGTGAAAAATAATTTTGCCATTTTATGTTTATCACGACTTATTACTATTATTTGTTATAAATATAATAATATAACATAATATTTATATATATATATATATATAATATGACATAGATATAGTATATGTATATATTATGTACCTATATTCGTTATCTATAAAAAAATGTATTAACTCAACTTAACTTTGTATAAGAAATATTAACTAAATAATAATTCAATCACAGGTATCCCAGCTATAGAAAAAAATATATTATCAAATGAAAAATCAGTAATTATTATTAATTGATTAATTTTCTTTATATAAAAAAGAATCAAAAATATCGTTATTATAAAAAAAGTTCTATTCAATAAAATTAATAAATCTGTGAGCATAAAAATGTTCCATCAAATATATGCTTTACTAATGAGAAAATTCTATCTAACGTTAATTATAGTTTTGTTAATACAAAAAAGTTGTATAAATTATTGAACTTTATCAAAATATCAATTTAGTTTTTGCTGTAAATGTAAATAATTAATTAGAGATTCAACTATTTTGATATTGTTTAAACAAGCGGACTTTGTGAATAAGACGATAAATTTTTTTCAATAGGATAAGTGAAAAAGTAATATATGAAGGATCATAATTTAAAAAAGTTCATTTCATGAATTTTAAATACACGAAATGGAACCTTTTCATAGTAAGCTCGCAATATAACTGTATTATATCTATACATACATAAAATTTTCTATAAATACGATGGCGGTTTTAGATATTATTGAGCCAAAATTATGAATTTTTTTATTAGTATTTTATATTTTTTTTTAACCAAATATACACAAAAAAGTATTTAAATATGTAATATTTAAATAAGTATTTAACGTGCAATTAAGTACTCGTATAATATAAATGTTAATTGTAAATTTTTAACACATAGGCACATTAAGTTTGAACATTAGTATAGTTGTATTCATTATGTCCTACATGATCGTGTCGTACAACATTATATTATGTTGGTTTTACATATTATACGAAAATATTTTATGACAATATACCTATGTATCCTCTGGAAATGTGCACGCACAGGAAAATGGTTACGTACATTTTTTTAAAAGTAAATATTATTATTCATAATTTATGTTATAGGTGTAATTTATGTGGGTGAAAGCGACATTACCGCGCGATTGCAAGACGATACAACAATTTATGTGTACGTTATTGGATTTTCCTAGAGTGGACTTTTGAGTACATAATTATTATATTTATGAAATACATTAGGGTATTTAGAATTTTCATTTTATAGCAGATATAATGGATGATGAAAACTGAAAAATGTCCCTTGTAACAAAATTGATTCCAAAATAAAATCCTGAATATATTTATTTGAAAAACAATATGCGTTTCATTTAATTATTAACAGTTTTTACTTATAAATAGAATAATAAAATTAGTTATGGATATTACAATGACAGATACATTAATAACCTATTCATTTTTGAGTTGTGTGTGAAGCAAGGAATGTATGATTTTCTTAATATGATACAATTTTAAATAAAGTTTTGAAAAATGTCTTGAATAAAGTGAATTTTATCTAGTTGGTATTTTAAACATGTTATTTTTCAGTTTTTAATAGTTTTTTTGTGCATATAAAGGGTATTCCTTTATATATTGCATACATACCTTTTTATGTACATACCTATATATATATATATGAAACAAGTATTAAAATATATATATATATATTCATATTCACGGGATAACATTTTCAACAATTTTTAACTACTTTTGGGCTATTTATATAAAAATGAGAACGAAAAATTCTAGGCGATCTTCATATTTAACAATAATTTCGCTATCACTAGTTTAATTTTCCATCTTTCACTATATAATTCTACTATACATAATATCAATAACTGATGATGAATATATGCAATAGTAAAATATTGTAAATAGTTTTAGTAACATAAAATGACAAAAATATATATAAAAAAATAACATAGGGAATAGGTATATATGCATCATATATCCTTGTAATAAACCTATGACTAATAAAAACACAATATATAATATTAAATAAACAGTTATCTAAAGTATAATACAAGAGGTGTAAAAATAATTTTTCCTTGTTTTTACATTAGTTTTCGTGACCAGAGTTCATAAATCAGTCACATACGCAAGCTGGGTCGTTATGTTTGCACAATTTACGTTACAGTATTACCTTTGAAAATCAAAAAATAAGACTGAAAAAAAAGAAATAAAATACGAAAAATAACGAAAAAAACAATGTATGGCATAAAGTTTATTGACACGTATCGATTGCTGTACATTATAAACGAAGGTATTCACAAATATATTAAACACAGACAAACAATACACGTCATGAAACGCATCATATTATGAAAATCATAGAAAACCCACCTACAATTAAGATCAGAAATCATCAGTTTTTGGACGATAAAAGACATTTTTAAATTTAAAAGTACCTACATTGAGAAAAGACTTGGAAAAACTAAAATATATTTTTTCTTCATCGTTTTCAAAATCATAGTATATTATAATATTGATTCATAAATGTATTTATCTTGAATTTATTTTAAAAACATTGGTTTTTAATATCATTCGTGCAAAGTAAACTTTGCAATCATTTCCTATATATTATGAATGTACATTTAAAAGAGACGTATTCGTATATTTATTAGACTTTTGAATAAATGTGATACTTACTCTGGTCCGACCACCCGCTAAATTGCATGATAAATAATAAATACGTCCATTCGCATATATTATATCTACGGTAGAGTCATGATTATTCATCAGCAACCTCTGGGTGATGGATAATCGAAGTAGCCAGAGAAAACAAATAACTTGTTTATAAACCCTGTATTTAATATCTAAGGTATATAATCTAAGGTTAATGTATATGTTACGGGCAAAGTAGGAAATCCGGGCATTGTTATACAATGCCCGGGCACTGTGCACAATGCCTGAACATTTTGGCCAATGTAAGAATGGTCATTTTAATACTCAAATTTGTCATACATT
>JAIPRL010004905.1:0-29005 GCA_025469235.1 Pemphigus obesinymphae | reverse complement strand
ATAACATATTGTGTGTATGTGTATCAATATTACAAAATATTGTTAAAAACCAATAAGATAAGAAAACAGAAGAAAAAAATTAAATCTGTAAACTAACATTTTAGACTTTTACAGCGACCTTCATATAAATTAAAATTTAAATATATATGGATGGACATATGGTTACGTAATATGTTCACAGAACACTGAAAGCATTTTTAATTTTCCTGAAATTTCGGGGAGAGCTGCAGCCCTCTCAGCCGCCCCTGGCTACGCCACTGCATTACTATGATAATATACATACTTGCTTATATTATTTTCATCTGCAGATTGACTATTAATTGACATATTAATTGTATCATTGTCCGTAGATCTATTACAATCACAAAAATATACAATACTCGATTTACTACTGATAACACATTGATTACGAATTATTACGGTTCAAGTTAAAAAAAAATTGAAATAGAATTTTTTTTTTTTTTTAAAAAGGCTCAGGGGATGATATATCACACAGAAAACCTCCCGTAAATATGCCACTGATTGTAAACAAATTCTATTTTAAATCATAAATTTAAATTTTTTTTGTGGGAACATGGTAGGTATATGTGTATATTAAATTTTGTACCTATACTTTTGAAATGTCGGTCTCATCGTAATACGGTTAAATGTGAACACGATTGGAAATATGAAATATGAATTATTGTATAAATTAATACAAATCAATAAAATTCTATAATTTAAAAAAATATCTTATCCCTCTTCTATAAAAATAAAATGTATACGCATCCTACCACCGAGTATTTTTTACTGATTCTTATTTATATTTATTATTTTATTTTTTTATGTTGCCGTCCGTTGCTCATATTTTATTTTACAGTATACCTACATTATTATTATTTTTATTATATTTATATTATTTACACAAATACTCTGCGTTAGTAAATTATAATATTATACTCAAGGGCAGATATGAATATTTTTCAAAATCAATATTTTCTTTCCCATTTTATAAACTTGGGACTGTCAATATTATTATTATGACCAAGTAAAATACATTTAAAAAAAAATATGTTCTGGTTAAAAAATAAAAATGTGCTTACCTTTTTTTATTTTTAAATTTACTTAATAGCTTTCCTATACGTTGTTTATTTATTTTTTTTGTTTTTAGTACTCTTTTTACATTACCATTTTTTGATTTAACCATGTTTAACTTTTTTTTATAAAAATATTATTAAAAACTTAAAACACACGATGACCAAGAGGAAACATAAATAAAGCTGAGGACGACTAATTTCTAAATGTAACTGTGCTGCTACTGAACATTTCCACTCGCAATATTTTATTTCTTTGATAGTCGGCTTATATTGTAATACACATCGTTCATAATATTATTTGTATAGTCGTATCGGTATATAAAACCAGTATTGTAAAAATAGATCAATTTGTATTGTGACCGCGGCGATAAACAACGCCGACAACAGCGAAACGCTTTTATAGCGAGCACGGTATAACATTTCCGATAGGGGCGCCAGTTACCGATAGCAATAATTGTGAATAATTATTGAAAATTATACAAAACATGCTTTGGGAGAAGCACGTTTCTGAAAAACTGAGTAGTTTTAGTGTATAACAACCTTTATACAAAATTAAAGATCATAAGATTATCCAAATATTTACATGGGCGATTTTTGATAATGTTATTAGAAGTAAAGTTATAAGACTTTGAAAAACAAAAAATTTGAAGTCCTATAACTTGACTACTAATAACATTATCAAAAATCGCCCATGTAAATATTTAGATAATCTTATGGTATTTAATTTTGTATAGAGGTTATTATACACTAAAACTACTCAGTTTTTCAGAAACGTGCTTTTCCCAAAGCATGTTTCACGAGCGGAAAATCTATGGTATAACGTCCTCTTAATGTTATTGTACGACTGTACTCATTACAATAAATAATAATTATTACGTACAGTTTAAAAAAAATTAATCAAAATGATACTTGCTATGATATATTTGTTTCATTATGTGTATTATTATTTTTTGTAATATATATTTTATCTTAAAATTACAAATCGCATAAAAAAAATTACGCGCCGAAATGTCCGATTTCCAATGTCTATAGGTAGGTACAGTTAATATATTATAGATACCTACATATTTAATAATAAAATAAGTAATTCTGAAATATTGAACATGTTAATCTTTAATCACTCACCAATGATTAATCATAAAACACATTAATTATAAACATAAATGTTTAATCACTCACCTATCACCATATTGTCAATTGCTTTTTCATTAAAACAATGTTCAATATATTTTCTGAAATTTGTTTATAGCTCTTCCACGTAAACATATTGGTCTTATTGGCTTTTAATTTATAGGTACAAATAATATTATACAAGCAAGGCAAACAATTGTCCTTAATTTTCAAAGTTGAACAAAAATATCATAAAAGTTATCCAAAATTCATTTTTACAGAATCAGGTGCACCTGCAAAGGTCGTCTCTCACTTATTTAGTTATTTGATATCTTAAGTTAAGCAACATGTAAAAATTTATATTAATAAACAAATTGTTTCAAATGAAAATTGACGTGTGTTTAGTTACATTGTATGATAAAATTATGCTGAGAAAAATGGTTGTAGTATTGTAGTTATTACACTCAGATAATACATTTTACAGATAATAACTGCAGTGTATCCTAGGCGAGTTATTATACAAATTTCATACACATTTTCTACAAAAATATTAGTATACTCTACCCAGCGAGAGAATGCACTGCGAGCTGACCAAAATCGTTCTAGTTTAGCGCACCTATGGTACGGCTGCTCTGCGGTCACTCAGTCGTCAGTCTGCATTTGCAGAACCGACGCATTCTCTCACTGGACCAAGTATAGATAGGTACTTGAATATTTATATCAATGTCATATCATTAAAAAGTTTGAAATTTTGATTTTTTTTTTTTTTTGAAGAAATAAAAATATAATAATTTAGGTTGGTAAAAACAAATTAAAAACCACAATGACAGACTTGAATTTCAATCACAACAATGACCCTTAATTACCCTGAAAAGTTGATAAAATAAAGATAAGATTTTTTTCTTTGCGGGTGTCAACATGATAGTTTTATTTTTAATGGATTAAAAAAAAAAATATCAGATAGTAAAATTGGGTTTTTATTTCTAATTTCGTGAATTATTTCTATTATTATTAAAATGGAACATAATGTATGACATGTAGGAATTATATTTTCAATAAATTACATTTTAAGCAAAATATTTATAATTTAATTATCACGTTATTCATACACTTGTAAAAAACTTAAAATTAAATTAATCTAAAAAATAATTCCTGTGTCATACTATAAATTATCTTTATTAATTATAATAATAGGTCATCATATTCTAAAATCAACAAATTATTCACAAAATTGGAAATATAAAACCCGATTTTACTATGTTGTGCATGTGTCAAGACAAAGAACATTAGGTCAAGTACTATGATGTTCCCTTAAATGATACCCTTCATAAGCAATACACATAGGCAGGTATGTCCTGTAGTTTTTCATTATTCATGCAATAAAATATACACGGTTGCAAATGCATGTGTTGGCTATAGAGATTGTCAGTTGTAACTTGTTATTGTTTCAGAGAATGTCCGAAAATGTGTATCTATTGGTAATGAAGGATAGGGATAGATAATAGGTAGGTACCATTGTAATATAATTATTAATCTTTAAAATCAACTGAAAATAGAACTATTATATGTAGTATATTAGGTATATATATTATAAACAGTACAAATATGTCATGACATAATCCTGTAAAAAGAAATTTTGGATTACATGTTATGATATTATTTTTATTGACTTCCAAAACGAGGGAAATATTTTTATTGAACCTTGTATTTGGTGAATAAATTTATAATTTTTCAATGGAGGTAATGGATACAGTAATTCTAATTTATAAATATAAGAGGATAAACATAATTTATTTTATTAAATAGGTTCCAATATAAATAGTAAAAAAAAAAAAATATATAAATATTAACTTAAATATATTATATTGACAGGCTACAATAATTGTAGTTGTAATGAACAATGAACTTAATTTGTATTTAATTTGTGTGTTCCTCATATAGTGGAAAATTAGCAATACAATAATTTTCAATATTCTTACAAACAAATTAATTATATCATTGATAATGAACCTGATTGCTTCTTTAACAATTGAATCTTAGAACAAAATTTAATTATTCTGTGGTTGAATCTATATGTTATGGTGTCTAGTGTTACTTGAATCACAGATTATAATCTGTGCTTGAATTTCAATCAGGTGCATCATCTGATTGAAAATTACAATAACTAACTACCTAGTACACACACAACATAGACGATATAAAAATATAAATAAGACATATACCTTAATAATAATCATAATATATTATAATAATTTATATATTTAAAAATAATACATACTTATATCTACCTAATATTAATAATAAAAATAATAATGTAATATTACACAAAATACAAAATATATTTTTATTTGTATTAAAACAAAGTGATACATAAAAATAAATAAGCTCATTAACAATGAGTACCTATATTATATAAATGTAAGTATCAATTTTATGAATAATCAAACTAATATTAGATTAAAAAGTATTATTTTTTAGGTAATTCATTTTTAATAATATTTATAATAATAATAATGTAATATTATACAAAATACAAAATATATTTTTACTTGGATTAAAACAAAGTGATACATAAAAATAAATAAGCTCATTAACAATGAGTACCTATATTATATAAATGTAAGTATCAATTTTATAAATAATCAAACTAATATTAGATTAATAAGTATTATTTTTTAGGTAATTCATTTTTAATAATATTAATAATAATAATAATAATAATAATAATAATAATGTAATATTACACAAAATACAAAATATATTTTTACTTGGATTAAAACAAAGTGATACATAAAAATAAATAAGCTCATTAACAATGAGTATCTAACCTATAAATGTAACTATCAATTTTATAGATAATCAAACTAATATTAGATTAATAAGTATTATTAAGATATAATCTTGACAATATTTAATAGTAGTCAGTTTAATAATATTTTACTTTTTATATTTTATAATAATTAACATTTTGTACAATAAAGTAGATTATAAATAGTTAGTACATTAATATTATTATAGTATACATAATAGGTTTAGGATAAAAATATAATGCAGCTGTCACACATGACAATGGAAAATAGTCGGTAGATTACATGTAACAATAGTACCTTTATATTTATTAAAAATAACACTTCACTTATTCATGTACTTATTATATTTTATTCATCTAATAATGATTGATATAGATATGTTTTGATACATTTAAATATGATTAATAGTATTAAAAAATGTTGATAATAACTAGAAAATATACAAGGTAAACTTTAGTAGGTTATCAACTAGTCACCAAAAACTAAACTAAAGAATAAGTTAAATTTAACTTAAACTAAACTTTAATGTTTGTATTACATGCATTGCCATTTTCATTTCATTAGTTATGCAGGGTTTACGCTAAGTTGGCAAAACAAAAAAAAGGTACAAAACAGCAACTTCATAAATTTTTTAATTTAGTAACTGCAATAAATTAGAAATTTTTCACCAAAAGAGAAAATTGGAATCAAAATAAAAACATAAATTTTATCAGTTATTGTATTTACCTATATATTTTAAAATAAAATTTGTCCCAGCAACATCTGTTTACACCAAGTAGGCAAAAGTTGCCGAAAACAAAAACAAAACAGAAACTCTTTGATGTTTACCGCCTCTTGAGCGAATACAAGAATGTCGCCAGAAACATGAATATTGCGTTGCCAGTTTGGATAATTTCGCCAAATTGTTTTCACACTTTGTCTCTATTTTGTCACAGATTTGTAGGAAAACAGAATGTTTGTTTTGTCGGCCAAGTGTAAACCCAGAATTAAGTTAAGTCTTCATTGAGAATCAAATTCATAATATTGTAATTTAAAATTTTCCATTTTATTATTTCAGAATGAACTGGTTAATCAGCATTGGTATATTTCAACTACTTCTTGGTCAAGCAATATCAGATTTGTCATGCATGGAGAGCGAAAAATGCTCTTGCTCGAGACATGCTGAAAAAGATGAGATACAAGTGACATGTAATTCATCAATTGCAACAATAAATTCAATGGATTCCATAATTGAAATTGATTGTAAATCAGATCCAGTTCAGTGGGAGAAGTTATTTGATCATATTAATCTTACACAATTATATTACAAAAATTGTATTTTAGATACGGGAATTCATCAAACAATCTCAAAACTTGGTATTGATGAAATTCGAAGTATAAAGATGATTGATATGAAACTCAATAATAGTCTAGAAAATGTTTACTTTTCAAATTTAGAGAGTGTAGACCACTTAGATATTACCAATACAAAATTAGTGTTAACCAATGAATCATTTGAAGGAATTCCTAATCTAACAAAATTATTTTTAAGACAAAACTTTATTGAAGAAATACCTAAAGGTGTATTCAAATTCTTGACTCATTTAATAATGTTGGATTTAGGAGGAAACAAGATAACTAAAATAGACACTGATATCTTTGATAGTATTCCTCTGAAGAGTTTGATTTTAGATTCAAATTATTTGACAACTTTAAGCTTGAATATTCCAAATTTGAAGCGTTTGGATGTAAGTAACAATGGACTAACATCAATAACAGTAAATAATCTCAATAAATTAGTTGAATTATCTTTAAACAAAAACATTTTAATTACAATGCCAGATCAACCATTTAAAAATACTTCTCTAGAGTCAATCAAATACAATGATGGTAACTTCACTCATATACCTGATCAATTTTTAACAGGGTTAGAACGACTATTTAAAGTGCATCTCAAGTCCTTAAATTTAGAAAAGGTACCTGAAAACATGATTTGGAATTCAGCAAATATTACAGAATTGTCATTAGCTTCAAATCGTTTGAAGGATCTTCCAGTTCTGTTTTTTCGAGATTCAGAGAAAATGAAAGTGTTGGATTTATCTAAAAATCAAATTGAAAAAATTGATCACGATTTAATGAAACCATTAATAAATTTGGTAAGTTTAGATTTGTCAAGTAATTTAATAGTTCAGATTAATAGGTATGGTCTAAGATTGGGACCATACTTAGGAAACTTGGTGAATCTTAACTTGGAAAAAAATAGTATTGTACACATTGAACGAGAAGCATTAAAAATTCCAAAATTAAAATTTTTTAAATTAGCTCATAATAAAATTAACAAATTGTTTTCAAATTACTCATTCTCATTACATTATTTGAGTTCAGTCGAAGATATAGATTTATCAAATAACGGAATAAATAGTATCGATTCAGATTGGATGACTTTGATTAAATTAAAAAATGTGAATTTAGCTTATAATAACTTTACAATTCTTGAAGCAGAAGATTTTCAGTTTTTGAATGAAAACGTAAAATTTAATTTAAATTACAATCCATTACAAGAAGTTAATTTAAATGGTTTAGTACCGTTTATTAAAGCACAACCATCAGAACGTCTATTGCATAACACAAAGAAAATAACTCTTTCTGGCAATAAATTAATTTGTGATTGTCGTAATTATGAGTTTGCAATGTATATCAAAAATCAAATGCCAAAAGCTGTTTACAAATATATATATATTGAGCAAGATTTGATTTGTACTAATGGTACAGAATTTTCAAATATAAACACAGAGAGTTTAACATGCGACTGGAAGCTTTTTTATGATTTAAACAAGATTGATTGTTTGGATTCAGAATGTGTATGTGCTTATCGTCCTCATGATAGATCAGCAATAATGGATTGTTCAAATAGAAATTTAACATCAGCACCAAATATAATAATTTCCAGTAAACATATCAATTATACAGAGCTCAATTTAAGAAATAATTTTATTACCAAGTTGCCAAACTACGAACATTTAAATATCAGGAAATTAAATGTTGGCTATAACAATTTAATCAGCATAAACATTACACAACTACCAAAAAATATCATAGTAAGTTTATGTATGACTAATTTTACAATTAAAATAGAATATTATAAAATTTGAGTAGTTTTAATAATTTGTGTTCTTATTCTAAAGCTTTTTGTTTAAAATAAATTGTGCTACAAATGGGCATTAAATAACAAAACAAATTTCATATAAAAGTATATAATCAGCTTTTTAAATAAATATAATAAAATAATTTTTTTAATAAAACCTAACATTGTAATATTATAAAATTGACTTAAAACACTTGATTTAACAATAAAATAATAAGATCATAATTAGGTACATTTGTAAGTTATTTTGATTAAATTGTCTGTATTTATCTAATATAAAACTGATTTTATTTTTAGGAATTAAATTTGGAACATAATAAATTGATGAAAATGAGCAAGATAAATTTGAATAATTCACTTAGTAATCTAAACCGTCTAACAATGAGTGGTAATTCATGGGTATGTGACTGTGAAGCAAAATATACAATTGATTTTATCCATAAATATTCATCCAAAGTAAGTCAATTTATGATTTTTATAATTATTTTATTTTATTATAAATAAGTCTTATTTTTAATAGATTGTTGATTTGGTAAACATCACGTGTCCTACATCTACTCCACTTTACACTCTTAATACGGGAGAAATATGTAAAGATAATAATGAATTAAAAACCACCAGGATTATCATTGGATCTATATCTTTGGGTATCTTTGGCATTGTATTAGGTTTATTATTGGCTTTGTATTATAGATACACGACTGAAATCAAAATATGGTTGTACTCTCATAATATAATGTGGTTTATATCTGAAGAATCTCTTGACCAAGATAAAAAATATGATGCATTCATTAGTTTTTCTCACAAAGATGAAGAATTAGTTGCAAAACATTTAGTACCTGGCTTGGAAGGAGGAAATTCCCCATTTAAACTTTGTCTTCACTATAGAGACTGGGTAATTGGCGATTGGATTCCTGCTCAAATTGCTCGTTCAGTTAATGAATCTCGAAGAACTGTTATAGTGTTATCACAAAGCTTTTTGGATAGTGTTTGGCTTCCTATGGAATTTAGAACTGCACATTCGAGTGCTTTAAATGAACGCCGTAGTCGCTTAATCATTATACTGTATGGGGAAGTATCAACCGAAGATTTAGATCCAGAGTTAAAAGCGTACTTATCCATGAATACATACATTAAATGGGGTGATCCTTGGTTTTGGGAGAAATTAAGGTATGCTCTTCCACATAGACCGGACATAAATAAGAAAATTAAAACCAAAATCATAGTACCAGATAAGTTAAATCCTCTTTTGTTAAATTAAAGTCTTCTTTTGTATTTTTTAAACCAATAATTAATAAAACTAGTATAATAAATGTGATATTTACATTTTTAGTATGTACATTATGTTACAATTGTTTTATGTGTTTTTATATGTTTTTGTTATTAAGTTTTTTATATGTGTATTTGATAATTTGTTAATATACACATTTATTAATGATTCTGTTGTATTCAAAATCTATCAAACATAGTGTTGAACCATATAATAGACTAGTTAATAATCTATTTTGGTACATTTCTAAAATCTAAAGTATAGTTGTTGTCATATATGAATAAATAGTAAATGTGTTGTTTATTAGAATTCATTTTGTTAACATTTTTATTTGATTAAAAATTTAAAAAAAACATTAATATTTACAATATGTAAATAATATTTAATACATTTAACTGGTCTATGTATTTTTATATAAAATGTTGGTAAATTTGATAAATAATATTATATTTAGTTTAAATATTTCTGTACTATTGTTACGTCTACTGAAATTTATTGATTTCCGGTATAATGAGTAATCTACCATGCGCCAATTGGTATAAAAATATATTGATCAAAACATTATGATGTTAAAAAGTATTGTACTTAAATTATACACGCAAGGCTGGGCGAGTTAATCAATTTTTAACCTATTATAAATTTAAGATGTCATATACATAAGTAAAAGTAAATTAAATTAAAGTTCAGTTGATTAATTTTTGTTTATTTATTTAAAAAGTCGCTTAACATAGTTAAAAAGTTAGAATTAAGTTATATATTAATTTTTTTTAAATTAATACGTAGATATAAACAGTATTTAACTTTTTAGTAAAAATTTAATTTATGTTTAAAGTTGATATTAAAAAAAAACTTTTTAACTAGTTAATACCCAGCCTTGTCATACATAATATTTTTACATTTTTATTATAATAAAATTATCTTATTATGTAAATAAAGAATAGTACATTATAAATGTGAAAATGTGGTAATAACGAAAACTGAGATGTAGACCATACATAACAGTGGTGCCAATATGTCAATAGAAAACCACCACATATATAAATATAAATATTATATAAAAAAATAATAGCACATTACCATTTAATAATGAATTATAAATTTTTTAATTAAATGGTAAAACGGAAATAATTTTTTGATTAAGCTTATTAGTTTATGGCATTTTATTATAATCTCATTTATTCTTTAATTCAAATTATATAAATATTTAAATATAAAAACATGTAACATTTTATAAACTTGATTAAATATGAACAAGATTGTCTTAAATCATTAGTTGTATGCTTACAAAAGAACTTAAAAAGATAAAATTGTAAAAAATATCAAGTAAATTAAGTTATTTTAGTTTTAAAATTGCTTTAATAGATAAAATAAACAATAAATTAATCAAACATATTTAAAAAATATTTAATAATATATGACAGATTAAAATGATTAAGTGATGTAAACAATGAACTTATATTTACATTTGTCACTGTTATTTATTAGGTTTGTTATTTTTATTATAAAATGGGCATCTACTAATAGTATGTGCTTTAGTTCCAGTTGCTTTGCATTGTGGACATGTGTACCTTGATAAAAATGGGCATTTCACATTTCCTATTTCATCCTTAACTATATGTGTTCTATAAACTGATTCATCTTCTCCATTGTTTTTACAAAATGCACAGAATTGATTATTTGGTAGAAGTGGAGCATCTGGAAGCTTAATTGATAATTTTTTGGATGGTGGAATTCTATTGGTTTTAGCAGGTTCTTCTTTTTTTGATTTTTCAATGACATGAAGTTCAGCTTTTGCAGATACTTTTGGCTTTGAAGGTTTTGAACATTTCATGACTTCTGCATATGATGCAATTTTTTCTTCAGCAATGTCAGAACTTGAACTATTCGAGCTAATACTTCTATTTTTAATACCATCATGATCATCAATAACATTTACTTTATTATTATTCTCTTCAGGCGAATTTTTATGACTTGTATCATCTTTTGGTATTATTTTATTAGGTGTGACGACAATGGGCTCATCAAAATCTAAAGGTGAAGTAGACTCTGAAAATGATTCAGCTGAACTAGGAGTAGGAACTATATTAGTAACTAGCTCACTAGGTAATTGAACTTGAAAAGTTGGACTGTTTGCAAAATCCCTTTGATTGCTATTGTTATTGTAATTTATACTATGCAATGTATTTGGAGCTTGTATTGGTTGTTGTAATACTGAACGATTATTATTCCATGGAATAGAATTATTGAAAACTGATTCTGAATATTGCAGACCAAAGTCGAACCCACGCGATTCTGTTAATTTAGATACATGTATTATTAGTATATTAATTATAGTATAAAATATATGAATTTTAATTGTGTATACTTTCTTAATAAGGATAATGTGGATAATTTAAACATAAATGATAAAATAAAAATAAATAAATTAAATTGAAATAATATAAGTATAATATGTATATAATATACAGAATTACTGTATAGATATTATTTAATGAGCAACATTAAAACACTAAATTTATGGTTCTCTCAAAGAGATAAGAGCAGCCTAACTTACAAGTACATAAATAGTAAAATTGACACGCATCGAGAAATAAGCGAAAGAATAGCAAGCAGAAACAATTACTATCATAGCATCAATAAACTACTAGTCTAAATTATTGTCAAGAAAGTAAAAAACTTTACTATACTCCGTCTCAAACTAGATTATACCGGCCGCCCAACCTGTTTTCATTCGGTGGCACTCATCTGCTCTAGTTACTGGTTTGTTCACCAGGTGTTTGTGCCAGAGCGCCAGACACGGTTGTTAAACAACCTTTATACAGCACGTTCCAATGTCCTTACCATAGACTATATTATACACGTATTTCATCTGCAATGGACGAACAACCAATTGAAAATTCGCACATAATATAATAGGTACCTACATATTATCTGATTTTTATTTTGTTAATTTTTTTATGACGATGTTATAATAGTATATACTTATTTTTAAATGTTTTAATCTATAAATAAAAATGTTAAAAAAATATATAATATATTACATTAAAAATAAATGACCCTAAATGTTTTGCATATAATATAAAATTGTTTCGTATAGTATTTCAGTACTAATAAATATAATAAATAATTATCATAATTAATAATTTATACAATATATGAAAAATATTATACAAATGTTTAAACAATAGACATACATACAAAAAAAAAATAAATAAAAACAATATTATCGAACTTAAGTGGTTTGAGTGTTATGGTCAATCAATATTTGCCAATAGGTATCTGTCATTTATGTGCGCCGTGCGGCATTTATTGAGGCTGACGCCGACGGCTTTATTGTTTTTATACACATTATTATAACTCGGTGTATATTGCCAAAGCTGTTTGTTTGACATCGGGTTATCAATTTCGCCGCATTGTGGGGGAAAAATTGAGTAACGAGCTCCGGCGGCTGTCAGTCACGTGTGCAAACCTGTATAATCTAGTTTGAGACAAACTATATATACAAGCTACCCGAGATTAATAGTTGCCTATGCATGCAAAACATGGTCTACAATAAAAGACTAGCGATATTTGAAAGAAAAAAGAATAACAACTTGTACGGAAAACCTAAATATATTATCATACTTAAGAACCAAGAGAATAGAATGGTTTAGACACGTGTGGAGAGCTGAAATTAATTTGTTATAGTTTATAACTTTAGTATAGTATATTACATAGTAACATATGAATAGTGTGTAGACAAAAGGGAACAATTAAAAAAAAAAAATACTACTTTTGTACACTGCTGCTACACTGTACTAGTTTAATATTAGTAGTTATTATTTTTTTGCCAGTAAATTCATATCACTGAAATGTATAACAATTAAAAAGAAATCTTATATTCCCCTTTATTTGAGCACTGACCACAATAAGTATTTTGTATTACAAAAGGATCTCATTTAGGTTGAAAGGTAAATTGTGTAAGACAGCTGCAAGGCAATGATGTGCGGATCAGTGTTGGACAGTAGACAAGAAGATAGAAAGAACAGAGGATTAGTATAATACAAATGAAAATGTTAAGGTAGAAGAGTGGAATGACTAGAAAAGATAAAATAAGAAATTAGTATATAAGAGGTTTTATAGGAATGGGTTCAATAATAAACAAAATGAGAGAGATCAAGTTAAGGAGAAGTGCAGGACTAGGGCCACAAACTTCAAATAGTTGGGAGAAGAACATTAAATATTATGAGCAAAGTTAGGTAGTCCTAACTACTATAGAACTATTAACTATATAATAACAATGATAAAATATAATATTTGATCCAAAAGCAATGAAAAATTATGTAAATAATAACCAAATTATGTTGGTTAATAAAAATGAGAAAAACAAGATAACTTAAGAAGTAATTTAAATTTTGAAAAATGCCAATGAGATCATCTCCAAAGTATTATACCCTTAATATATTTTATACCTAATTGGTGTTTTAATTCTAAAATCACTTTAAGAAGTTATTTTTCATAGCTGTTTTTACTACTGGAAATTATTGGTGTGTTGTCTTCTTAAGATCTGTCCATCCCTGCTATCAGGTATACAGTAATTATAATTAATCGAATTATGGTTTTTAGAAAAACAGTTTGGTAAGTACCTATTATTATTTCTGTTTAGAGAAATTACCATTTAAAATGCACTATAATTATAATTCAAATCACATATTTCATCAAATATGCATAAAGCGAAACAAAAAGATTTTCTGAAAAATGATTCTCAAACCGAATCTATACAGTGAGAGTAAAACTTGATAATTATTATCGCGAGTGCATGTGTGAGTTTACTATCACTAGAGAGTGTCCAGTCCACACATTGATGATAGTAAACAATATTGTAAATATTACAAAACTGTTGGTCATTTTCACAAGGATTACTATCTTCAAGAATGCTAAAAAAGTCAAATGTGAAATGTTAAAAATGTCAAAAATTATTATTATTGCCAGTATTGGAATTCTAGTAAAAATAATTCAATTAAAAAGATTGTCCTTAAATAAAAAAATATTTCTTATTTTTTGCCTTAACTGCTTAATAGTAGGTATATTGGAAACATATTGTAGTAGACACTCTTCAGTGTGATCCCATTTAACTCTACTCTTATATTCGTCAATGCTTTTGTCCTATAAACAGGGATATCATATATTTGGTATTCCTCCAAAAACTCCAAAATATTGAATATGTTTTCCATTTTAAATATTTAAAGTGTTGGTAAATAAAGTATAGTTAAATAGTGTAGGTACAAATGTAATTTACAAACAAAAGTTTTGAACATAATTTTAATTTTTTTCGGTAAATTGATAAAGATAAACAGTTATAATATATTTCTACTCTCATGATAGTAAAAAAAAACAGTGATTGTATACGTTTTCACGGTGATAATTGCTATCACTCTCGGGACAGCAACCCTCACACTATCATGCATGCATGATAGTTTGAGAGTCGCTCTCACGATAGTGCGATAGTCATTATCGCCTCGTTCATACGATGATACTCTCATGATAGTAACTCTCACGATAGCAACTATTACATTTTGCTCTCACCGTATGGACCCGGCTTTAATAATTTCAAATAAATAATACCTTTTGCTTAGTTTATAATTAGGTTTTATTTAATAGAAAATAACATGAGGTAGTACGTACTGGTTTTAACACACACACAATACACACAAAAACATAATCTCATAATAAGAAATATAACTTACAATAAACATAAATGATAATAATTAACAGTTGATAACAAATTACAACTAAGTATTGAATTGTAATTTTAATATTCCCACTCAATTCATAATTAGTTTAACAAGATACTTAAATTTATTTACTGGTAATCCTTTTGTCAAAATGTCTGCTTGTTGGTTTTCCGATGCTATATGTTTTAATATAACATCACCTTTCTCAACTTTTACTTGGATAAAGTGATAACGAATATCTATGTTTTGTTATATGATGATGACCAGGATTCTGTGATAATTATATACAGCTCTGGTTGTCTTCATATAATGCTGTTGGTTCTGATAATTAAATTCCAAGTTTTAATATATTTCTCAACCATATTGCCTCACAAGCAGTGTTATTAGCTGTTATGTACTCAGCTTCAGCAGTTGAAAGTACAATTGGTTGATCAAGAAACTATTGATCCATATATTTTAAATATATACCCTGTTACAGACTTTTCGATTCTTATAGTTAGCCCAATCCACATCCACAAATCTTTCAAGTATTGGTACATAATAACTTTATTTCTTATAAATTATTGAATAATCTAAAGTTCCTTTAATGTATTTAAGAACATTTTTTTTAACAACATCCAGTGAATTTCTTTAGGGGTACTTTAGAAATGGCTAAAATAGCATACACAAGACATCCTATTAACTATCTATAAGGTTGATCACAAGCAATTGAATGAGTGTCATGAGATAAATCAAGTTTGGCTTCTATTGGAATGGATTTTGATTTACAATCCAACATATTGAAACACTGAAGAACATTTTTAAGATATTGATCTTGACTTATTTTGAGTTCTGCTTAATCAATATTATGCTCAAATAGTAATTTAGAATACCATAATTCTATTTCAAACTCATTTTTTAACATAATACTCTCACTGACGAGAATGATATCAACATATAAAAGCAAGTGTACTACATCTTCTGATCCACCAAAATTCTAAGTGTACAAACATTGATCTGTGTTACTCTTAGTGAAACCAATTTTTATAAAAAACAAATTAAATCTGTTATTCCAACATTTAGATGCCTGTTTTAAATTATATAGTGCTTTATGAAGCTGACATACCAGATTGTTCAACATAATATTTCTTCATCCAGAACTCAATGTGGAAAAGTTGTTTTCACATACAACTGGTATAGATGCCAATTTCTTTGAACAGCCAAAACTAACAAAGACCTGAATGTAATGAGCTTGGTCACTGGAGAATGAGTCTGTGTAGTCAATACCTATAGAAAAAAAATATAATAATAATAATATAGAAAAACCTCATGCAACTAAAGCATTATACTTGATGACCTCCCCATCACTGCCCTTCTTAATTTTGAAAAACCATTTTGTACTAACCATGTTTTTGTTTTGTGGTCTCGCAACAAGTGTCCAAGTTTTGATTTTGTATAAAGATTCTATTTCTGATTTCATTGCTAAATTCCACTCCTTTTTATATGGAAGACTTTCAGCTTGATCATAATATGTAGTTGGTATTTGATCTCAGCAGATAAAGCCATTACTAAATAAGACTTATCATATATAAGCTTGTAAATAATTTGGTGCTTTAACAAGTGATTTTTTTATTGGCATTCCCTATTCTGCAATTTCTATATAATTTTGTTTTTCTTGTTCTATACGACTATGTGTTTCAACATCTTCATCCTTTTCTTTGTCTGGATTAACATCCGGAACTTTTGAGATAACATTTTTAAACAAATTTTGATCTTTAATATTTTACTCAAGAATAACACCTCTACCTATTATAATTTTTTTTTGTTTCACAACACCAAAGATGATAATCATGAATACCATTATGTATTGTCTAGACTTGCTATCAAACATAGTTCTTGTTTGCTTGGGTAAATATAGATGTGCAGTAGAACTAAAAACTTCAAGATTCCAAATATCAGGCCTTTTTCCAAACCATAACATAATTCAGCCGGGGTTTTATCAAATATTGAAGAACTCTATGAACGGTTTGTATGATAGGTTGCTGTTAAAATAGCTTCTCCCCACATTTCTTTGTTGAGAGAACTTTGAAGTAATAATGAATGACCTTTTTCAGCAAGTGTTTTGTTTAGGCGTTCTACACTTTGTTCAGGTGTATATGGTACAGTTAATTAAATTTGAATACCTTTTTTCGACACAGAATGTTTTAATAGCATTTGAAGCATTTTCTCCACTATTATCGCATGGTAATCTTGAAACTTTAGTACTTACCAAATTGCGTTTCTACCATGGCAATATATTCTATATATTCTGAACACTTAAAATGTTTCATTTTTAATGCTAAGAAGATAATATGACTGTAAAATGAGTAAAATCATCTATATAAGTATTTTTTACCATTCCATGTAGATGGATTAATTGGTCCACAAATGTCACCGTGTATCAGTTCTATGGGTATATTAGCTCTAGTTTTTTCACCTTTGATTGGTAGACGAGACTGTTTTACTCCTATACATACTCGACAAAATGCTCCGTCAATAGGTTTACTTAATTTCAGCTTATCGACCATTGAACTTAATCGATTTGTATATTGATAATTCACATGTCCCAATCAGTAGTACCATAAATCATTGATATCACTTTTTTGTTCAGATAACAATGCATTTGATTTAATTACTTTAAAGATAATTTCACACAATGTGCCATTCCTTGAACCAACAGCTATTTGACCATTCTTATTGTAAATTTCTGCTTTTCCATTTTGTAATACAATTGTTAAACCGTTTTGCTCAATTTTCCCAGATGACAAGAATTTTTTTCTTAAATATGGCATATATAATACCTTTTTAATTATACACTTAACTGTTTACCATTAAATGCCTGAAACACATTTATTCACCTATCAAATGCTTGTAAACTTGCTCTTGACCACACATATTGTTATTGGGTGGTCCAATTTTTTCGATACTCTGAAATAACATTTATTATTAATCAAATGACCTGATGCACCAGAGTCTAGAAACCATGTCAAATTTGAATGATCATTAACATGATTATGTGAAGTATAAAATTATCTTCTTCGGTTTTTTGGCTGCTTTATCTGTAATTTTAATATTTTGATTTTCTTGTTGTCTTTTCCATTTCCAATAATCTGTTTTCTTAAGCTTTGGTAGATGACAGAAATTACACTTAAAAGGAAATCATTTCGAGGATGTCCCAAAAACAGTCTTTACATTACCTAGTTATTTTGTTCTGTAGAAGATATGGACACTTTTAATTTCTTCATCTAGAAGCCTCAATTTCACAAAATCAAGTATAATTTTATCCGATGATAAAGTTTCAATTGCAGTAATTACTATATCAAAAGATTCAGGTAATGTCAAAAGAAGCATACATGAAATAAGATCATCAATTTTCCCTCCAGATAATCTAACTTGTCTAAGTAAATTATCAAAATGACTAAGAATAGTTTCCATTGACTCATTATCATAAAATTTCATTGTAATCAATTTCTTTAATAAATATAAAAGACTAGAAGTACCTTTCTGTTCGAATGTAGTTTTTAATCTATTCCAAATTTCCTTTGCAGATCCTCAATATAAGTGTCAGCTGTACATTGGATGATTAAGTCTGTAGTCTTTGCATCCTTTAGATCAAACGCAATTTGATCATTAGCTTAAGTAGGACGAATAGTACTAAGAACATCTAGCACTCCATTAGCTCTCAACAATGATTCAACATGTAATTGTCACGTTGGAAAATTTGTTCAGTCAAACGGTGTTATATTAAACTTTTCTTCCCTTTGTGACATGTCAACCAAACTTACAATTACAGTACTTCTTAAAACTTTGTGTCTGGGCCCATAACCTAATAACTTCAAGTAAATAACACCTTTTGCTTAAGTTAATAATTAGGTTTTATTTAAAAGAAAATAACATGAGGTAGTAAGTAGCTACTGGTTTTAACAACACACACATGCACACAAAAACATAACATCATAATAAGAAATATAACTTACAATAAACATAAATTATAATAATTAACACTTGATAACAAATTAACAGCTTAAATTGTAATTTCAACAATTTTAGTGTACCATGCTCATTTATGGAAAATTAATGGACATATACAATATATTTATAATATTAGAATTATAGAAACACCGAAAAAATTCAAAATAAAGTTGTCGAATTTTTATAATTTGTGAAAAATAACTTTCTTTTTGTTGTTTATTTGCCGTTTTTCAAAGCAATTTCTTGATTTTTATGTAAAAATATACGTGAATGACCTTTTTATTAACTTAATTTGTAAAATTATGTTAGAATGGTGATACAAATACCAATGTGGAGAGGGGGAGGTGTGTCCCATTTTATAATTTTTAAAATATGATCACCCTAGTATAGACATACAAAAATAAAATAAAATATATCAATGTAAAACCAATATATTCCTTGCAATATAAGTATCATTGGAATTTGCATTTTGTATCTATTTATTCTGCAAAATTATAAAGAATATTAACAATTATACTAATTATTTAATTTGTTTAATTAATTAAGTTTTTAAACCCTATGTAGATACAATAACTTATTTGAAAAATAAATTATTTACATATTATATTTAAACTATTACAATATATTAATTATTTTTTAAACATTAATAATTACTACCTACTTCTTATTTTTCTTCTTTCCTATCTACTCCACAAGATTTTTAGCCACCAAAATTAGATCTTGCCACTTGTTTTTATCCTATACTATATTCTAATCCCACTTTTAAGTCCCTTTCTACTCACAATACGTTGTCTTCCCCTCCAAATTCAATTCACAGGACTATTTTCTTTCTTCTCATATTATATTCCAGCCATTAAATATTTTTACCTTTAATAAAACTATTCACTGGCCCTATATCCAACATTTCTTGGAGTTCTCTTAAATTTCCTCCGCCAACATCCCATAACTACATTCAGTTTAAAGAATATTATGTATAGTATAAATTTTTAAATGCTGGGTTACACATTTTATGCCAAACTTCATTTTAAAATGACCTCAGATTCCTTTCCATTATGTTGGTCGTTGTCCAAGCTTCACAGCCATATGTTAGGGTTGGTGTTATTGTTGCTACATAAACCTAACTTTTGTTTTTCTGGGCATTATTTTGAGTTGTGAAATTTTGCTAAAAAAATTACTTATCTATATTATTATTATGAATTTATAAAATAATTATTATTTAAAAAATTTTTTTTACATATTTGTATACTTATACTTAATTTAAAACTGTAGAATGTAGGTATGCAAATTAAATTAAGTATTTTGAACAAAAAATTTACCTTCACATTACTAAATAATGTTACATATTATTTTATTCTTTATTATAGGTAATAATTAATATAATCTATAATAGATAATTAAATAAGTAATTGTATTAAAAGTACATGCTATATAGGTAATAATAATTGTATTAACAATATTTAGAATATTTCAATTCTAAAATATACAGTCAAGTTAAGTTTATGAAGAGAGATATCTATCTCTTAAGGCCGAAACAGACGACCGGCTTTCGCCGGCCGGTTTTTTTTTCTATAGGATTAAATGAGAGTAAACAGACGAGCTGGTTTTCGCCGGCCGGCGAGTTCAGTTCTCATTTTTCGCCGGTGACACGGCATACTAGGTCACGGCGGCCGGCCGGCAGCGCGCCGGCTATAAACTGCCGGAGCACAGTAAAATGCATATAAAACATCGGATACAAACACACGACCGGCATTTCGCCGGCCGGCAGCCCGAAATCTGTTTCATTTTTACACATATTTCTATCATTTATTATTATTATACAGTATATAAACATACTGTGGTCTTATATATTATATGCATTTTTGATTAATGTGTATAAAAATAGATATTTAATTATTCACTTTATTTTAATAAATATTTTAAATACTATTTTTATGAATGAAATTTTAGTATTTATATTATACTATTACATTGTATTATTTTATTATTTATTGGATATAGGTTTACCTATGAACTTAATAGTAGGTACCTACCTATATTACTAAGGCCACACTTTTCAGAAACCTAACATGAATCATTAATTATTAATAATATATTGTATAAATATATACGTCTAATATCGTAAAATAACACGAGCTAAAATACTATATAAATTGTATGTACTCTACCGGGTGAACATTAGATTCGTAAATAAAGAGTTTGCTTATATAGTAATTGCATTTGCCGGCTGGCGAAGTCTTCGTGTGTCTACGCACATTTTTGCCGGTCGTCTGTTTCGACCCATAGAGATTCTCTTTTAAATGTCATTAAAATTCTTTATAAATAGTCAAATTAACATATAACATAAGATACCATATAATAAATTTTCACTTTTATATACTTTTTAAGTAAAGTATTAAATTTAATTTTTTAAATACTACTATTTTTATATAATTTTTAAAATGGCATGTTCAGCCTTAACAGAGGAAGATTAATATACTCACACATGCAAATGATATCATAATTCCAGGGAAGACAAGAAAGTATGGAAGAACTGATCAGAGTAGACGGTATGGGTTTAACAATGAATATTAGAAAAAACATAGAATAAACATGCACGTGCAGGGTACTAACAAGTAAATTAAAAGACACTTACAATTTAAGTGTTGAGAACGTATATTACCAATTCTGAACATAAAATAAGATCCATACGAATATACTGATTATGGTATAATATGATATTTTAATAGAAATCTGTATCTTATCTCAAATTAAAAAATTGTTCCAAACATTAAAATTAACATTTTAAAAGTCTAAATAAATTGTATTTATTTGAGGAATTTTAATTATAATATACCTATATTTTTTATTATAATTGATAGTTAGATATGATAGAAATCATAAAAACTATTATTTAATGTCAATAATTAAAATAAATGTCAAAGTTTGTTTTAGCATTCAAACAGTTCGTAACATCATTAGTTATTACATTTATATACCTATTCAAAAATATTATGATAATAGGTACCAATCATAATATGAAAAGTAATACAATAACAAGTAATGCCTTAAATGATTATTATTTATATTAATATACCTATTTTACATAATTAATAAGAAAATAATTCAAAATGTTTCAAACGTATCAAGTCAATCAACCTCATATTTGTATGGGTTTTATTTTGTGCGCAGAATGGTAGACAAATTAAATTGATTCATATAACCTAGGAGTGACTCTTTGACAACAAAAATAATATGCATGATGAAATAAAGTAAAGATTAAATGTAGCCAACCAATGTTACTTTGCATTAACGCATCTTTTTTAAATTAAAACGAATATAAAAAAAAAGCAAAAAGACAACTTTATATATATGCTATATAAAACCAGTAGGTACTTGTGAATGTGCCACATGGGCTACTACTAAAGTTAACGAAAATTTGAAAGGAGAGTTCTCAAAAGAATACATATACTGATATTTAACAACAAAGAACAAAAATGAGAAATAAGATCTAAAGGTATAGTTTCATTTATGTAGTCAACTGTAGCTGTAACTGCATGCAGCTGCTTCTGCAACAGCTACATCATGCCATGCTGTATAAAATAAAATACAATGTTTTAGTATTTCAAATTGCATCGAATATGGAGGACGTCAAGCAACTAGTACTGCAATATATTATTGAAGAAGAATATGATGAAGACATTTTTGATATTCTTATTGAAATTGTGATTTTTTTTCCATGTATTGTTCTTTACAATTATGTCCTTATAATCCTTGTGTGAAGAATCATAATGCTGAATATGTATACATAAATTCGCAAAAATTAACTCTGTCATCTTTTGAAAGTCATATTAATTATGTGATAGTGACATATAACACTTGGTCGACAAAAAATTATAATTTGGTCAGTGCATGCAGATGACTGCACAAATAAAACCATACCTTAACACAACACAACACAACTGAAAGAACTTTGTACATTAAGTTATCCGGTCATGACACTCACCATCTCTAAATTTGATGAAACTGTATTTTTTCTTTTTACATAGGTAGGTATGAAAGAATACAAAATATTATCTCTTTCTATTAACTTGTTTTGTTTTTTATAGGTACATACTTAAAATGTAGGTAAAATAAGCGTTATTGCGGTTTCCAAGATCTTTCCACAAAAAAAATTTCTATCTGCTATTTTTAATGCAAATCTTATGAAAAATATACAATATTGTAAAGTGAACTATGCTGATTTCAGAAAAAAAGTAAAATAAACACTACATGATTATTTATTTGGCATTTTTTTGGTATTTTCCAAGACTATTTTGGTGCGAAAACAGTGTTATACAAAAAAATCAATATCTCTAAAAGACAAAGTGATAATCAATAGAATTTTTTTAATAAAAAAGTTTTAATTGACCAGTACTTGTATTTTATAACTTATTATGAAAAAAAAAATCAAATAGTCACTATTTATAAATTATAAAAAAATTTAGCGTAAAAAAAGTAAGCATTTTTTAATGTCAAAATTAAAAAAGGTTAACTATGCAACCAATAAGCACAGTAAATACAATTAAGAAATAAAGACATATTCAATAAATATAGTACAGTAGTTCTAAATATTGATAGAAATAAAGTGAATGAATTAAATAATTTTAAACGTGCAGAGGTAGAACATAAAAAATATCTGTCTTTGCATCAAGTTTGCAGATTCCAACATTTTCAGGTTACACTATGCTCAGTTATGAGTCAGCTTTATTAAAGTGAATACCAGTGTTTAAACAAGAGATTTTATTTTTTTTTAAATAGCATATTAATAAGTGATTTTATATTTCATATATGCAGTGTTAAAGCTTTATTACAATTAAAAAATCATTAACCAAATACTTCTTTCTACTAAATTTAACGTAATTTGGTAAAAACAATTATTTTAGCGTTTGATATCATAAGATAGGCCTTAATTTTTACCTTTTTAAATATCACAATCAAAAGCAAAAAGTTTAGTAAATTATAGTACGGGAAAACACTGTAGAATTGATGAATATCATAAAAAAAGTTATACAAAGTCAGTGAACCTTGTAAATGTGGAATTATTAAGTGAACTCAAAAAAAAATTCAATGTTCCTATGTTTAAGCATTTATATGCATAACAAAATATATTATTTAAATAAATATGAAACTTATCAATTATTCTGTTCTGACCCCTATCAAAGCCATAAGAAAATAATTAACAAAACTTTATGACCAAATTAATACCATTCCAAAAGTTACTACTAAAGCAATTCTTGGGTAGAAAATATGCAATGTCTGTAAAGAAGAACTTTATGAGCAAAAACAAGTTTGAGCATTGAAGAGCTTATTGTCAGTTTTCAAGATATTAATGATATTGAGAATACCATGAATAAACAAAAGGCTTTAAAGAAATAAATAGTAAATACTTCTTTGACCAATATTGGAGAACCTCCATTTAAATTCCATACAGTTTTTTCCCATAGCAAATCTAGTTACGCTAAAAGAAAATTAGATTCTGTTCATTCAACCTTGAAAACAAATGTGTGCAAAGTTTTAGAAAGTGATTTTTCTCCAGACGAAGAAAAAATACAAAAAAAAAAAAATCAAGAAAAGACTAATGGACATGGATTACTCATCATGAAAGGATTCAGCTGTAAACTCTTGTTCCCGTTCCATGGAGTAGAAAATTGTTTTCAGAAGAATTAAGTGTTAGTGAATGAATATGTAGTTCAAAAAGTACGAGAACAGCTGAAAAAGAAAGGTATAATTTCTTTACCTGATCCAAGAAAAGGGAAATCACTAGACTAAAGAACAGTTGATTTAGTTAAACATTTCTATCAAAATCATGAGTATTCTCGTACCATGCCAGGTAAGAAAAATAAAACTAGCATATCCAAAAATATCTATGAACAAAAAAGATTGTTATTTTGTAACCTCAATGAACTCTATGTTGCTTTCAAATTTGAGTATCCTAGTATAAAAATTGGATTATCGAAATTTTGCTTGTTACGTCCTAAGTGGTGTGTGTTTGCCCAATCCACCAAAAGGCAATACTACTTCTACATGTATGTGTCATAGAGGAAACATATTATGATTTACTGGATTACTTAATTTGTTCAAAGGACAACAGAGATTGTATGTTTCAACACTATTGTAAGTATCTATCAAACGAAAATCTAAAAAATTACTTGTAAGACAAATTTGAGGAATGGGATAAAGAAGATGAAGTAACATACAGTGCATGGGTAATTACCGACAGGATAGAACATAGCAGAGTACAACGACAGTTTCATTTGAATAATTTAATATTTGAATCATCTTACAAAGTCTTCAAAAACTTCTACCTTACTTTTTTATCACAAAATCTCAGTCAAACTATCTTAAAGTCACTGCAAGCTAAACGTCAGCCCCGTAAAGCAATTGTTTTAATAGATTTTAGTAAGAACTACTCTTATGTTATTCAGGACATTAGTAAAGGTTACCATTGGACACAAGATAGTTGTTCCTTCCATCCAGTGGTAATTTACATCTGTGAAGAGCCAGGAAAGGATCTCATTATATCAAGCTTGTGTATCGTCTTAGATGATTTGAAACATATGGCTTTTGTTTATGAAATGAAAAATTGTTGCTCAGTATTTAAATGGAAAGTTTCCCTAAGTTGATAGTGTGCTATATTTCAATGGTATGCAATTTACAATTGGTTATCAATAAAAATTTTTAAATTACAAATTGGTTTTAAAATAGCAAAAATCTATACTGATACATGACCTAATAACCATATATATGTTGTCCTCATATTAAGTGGTCAACTTTTCATGAAAAGGATTACCTATTTCATTAAGAAGACGACACACACCAAATTTTTAAGGAGTTTTGTATAGGTAATTTTTATAAAATTTTAGAAAAAATGAAAATTTAACAATTTTAAATAATTTTAAAATAGACACTTGTCAGTATCATTTTTATTGTTGTGTTATCACAATATTTGTTAAAAATTACGTTCACGCTCTATAACTACAACTTTTCTCTATATAATTGTAGTTGAAATTTATACAAAATATGAAAAATGAGAATACTTACTATGCCATAGTGTGAAGCTTTTTACAATATGTTTTTTTGAAAGTCTACAATCCGTGAACAAAAATGATGACATTTTAAAATTTTTAAGTAAAGAAAAAAAAAGGATTCAACCAAAAAAAAAAAACTATGCTATAGCATAGTAAATATTCTCATCCTTCATATTTTGTATGAATTTTTGACTCTTTTGATTACTATAGAGAAGTTGTAGTTATTGGGCATGAACATATTTTAATACCGTTATAATGGGTGTCCTCTTAATTCCTTTATGATTTTCCAAAAATATTTTATTGATTATATATAGTAGAAAATACATGGCTGGTATAAAGGACAGATGAAGAACTCCTCTTCTAGAGTCGTAAGTCCTCTCTACCGAAGGCAAGTTTTCATCTAATCACAATAAACCACTAACAAGTAGATTATGTCAAGAAATGGATGTAATAAACCACTGGGTATATAATATTATAGTGTAGGTAGGTAGATTTGTGTTATAATACGAATTACTAAACAATATATATATAGTATATGGACATCATAATTTAGTCATATAGAATTTAAACATAATAATATAAAATTAATAATAACATAAAACACATTGGATCAATGACCTTGAATATAATCCGAGTTCTTATACGCTCATGTAATTTTATAAAAGTCAATTTCTTTAGAATTTCATCTAGCACATGTGCAATACAACAAATTATTTTAAATAGTAACTTTTATTTTTGATACACAGGATAAGTGGATTGATATTTTTAAAGCAATTTAAATGACAAAATATTTTTATGAAAATTTAAAACTGTTGTAACTTGATTAATTTTGAATTTATGACTGTAGGTTTTGGATCAAAATTACTTAAAATAATTCAATTTATTAAATTTTGTGTTAAAAATAGTAGTTAGCTCTATCCAATGAAAAATTCCTAGATTACATTGAAGCAAAGCTGGACAAGTTACTCAATTTTAGTAATTGAATTAAGTTACAGTTAGGTACTCAATAGATAAGTTACAAGTCTTTCCAAAAGAATAACTCAAGTTATTAGTTACCCATAAAAAAAGAAACTTGGTTAAGTTACATGTTAATAACTCATACATTTTCGAAAATATTATTTAATTTAAACAATGTATACTGAGAAAAAGGATAATTAACTATTTTAGATTTTTTGACTATTATTAAAAATTAGAATTAGAGTAATTTAAATATGTATATTTCACATTATGATGTTGTACATGTTAACAAATAGCAAATTAGTTCTAGTTGGTAGAGATAATTTTTTAATTTTTCTAGTAATTTCCATAAGCTAAAAAAACTACCTTTTATACAGTTACGTTGTATGTAGAATGCAATATTGTTTAAGGGAAATAACAAAATATTTATATAATGTATATACACATATGTATATAATATATACATGCTACGTACATAACTACATATTTTTTGTTAATTAATAAAAATATATTATAAAAAATAACGATATAAATAGAAGTAAAAAATATATATTATACAAATTTTAATTCATTTTTTAATTTTAAATATATTTTATAATGCATTTAGATTTTTAGAAAGATAAATTTTTAATTCCTTCCTCCCAAAAAAATTATTCTGCTCAGAATCGTATTTGTTGAATGCATTGATTTATCTAAAATCAAATTTCAGATCTAAAATTATAATTTATTATCCTATCTGAAGACCGAAGAGAAGATTTATCAACATACTCCACCACCTATACCCGACATTTGAAGTGCTTCCATGGTAATTTTTTTCTCTGTGGACAATTTTTCGACCAGACGGAGTTGAATAGGATTTTTGGAGTTTGTATTTTACCAATAACTATTTACTTTTAAAACTACTTTGTTGAGTATAACATTTTTAGATTTTTCCAGTAGATTCCCTTAAGCTTGAAGAAAAATTACCTTCTACGGTCATATGGCGTATGACTTGCATACTTATACAGTGCATTTATATTACGGGTAAAGTATGAAAGTCAGGTAAGATGAACACTACCATAACTATTGGATAAAGTAAAAATATTATTTATAAAACGTTTATTTCGTAAATTAACTGGGTAATTTGTACATTATCTATGGCTGATTGGATAAAAAAGTATTTTTATAAAATAAACATTTTATTAAATAAAAGTATTAAAATAACGATTGTAGATAATTTTTTTTGATTAAAAGTATGCAATAATATTTAGTATAGTCCATCGTAATACATGCGTCATACATATACAATTTTAAAATTACTTCACCCGAAAAATTTTATGAATGTTTTTATAAATTATGCAATGAAAAAATCATAACTTGGTATATTTATCTAATGATAAATATAACAAATTAGTTTTAAAAATGTGAGATTAAGTGCAAAAAAGAGTAACAAGGCACATCAAATTTTGAAAAGGTACAACCTCGTTACTATTAGCAAAGAAGATAAATTCATATTGCTGTTATTGGGAGGTAATACTAACATTTTGTTCTATATTTCCAGGTAATGAAAATATTTATGATGTGATACACAAAGTAGATTTGAATTAATTAATTATTTTTTAATTTTTTAATTAATTTAATTAATTAAAACCATTAAATTAATGATGTTCTCAGAAATGGATATTAGGTTCCGAGTGAACCTGATTGATATGCAGTTGCAAGAGAGGATAGAGAGTTACTGGAACTCTCCACATAATAACTGGTTATATCAGCAGAGCTATCTTAAGAGGATGCTATACCCACATTTTCTGTCTCCGTCCATCTAATTGGCAATATAGCAAAATTGAAATTATGGCATTTTGGTTAGATTTAGAGCTTAAACACCTATTATCAAATTTAACGAGAAGAATAATTTCGAGTGAACCTCAT
>JAIPRL010004904.1:0-35193 GCA_025469235.1 Pemphigus obesinymphae | reverse complement strand
TGTAATATTTTAAATACCTACTTACAATTCATGTATAAATTCTAATCTGTTCTGTTATATATTATATTATTGTAAATTGGAATACATTTCCGTTAATAAAGATTATTATTATTATTATTATTATTATAACTATATATTTCATCAGCTAGATATAAGTAGAGGCGTATCCAGTAATTGATGTATATAACGGCTGAGGGTGAGGGGAGTTAATAAATAAGTATAAGTATAATATTTAATATAACTATATATCAGTTATAGGTATAAGCAAGGCATGTCCAAGGATTTTCTATGAGGGGGCAATAAAGGGGGACCTATAATGCTTAAACATACATAGGTAATTGAAAACAAAAAAAGATATAATTATACATTTTTTGAAAATGCACAGCCCCCATAGACCTTAAGGAGGGTTTTTGGCTTAAAAAGTTTAAAGTTAGATACTTACCTATATAAACTTTCAAATACAATTTTTGATTAAAGCATAAAAAAAATGTCCTGAAATTTAGACCATAATACTTATTATACTTATTATACTCGGTGAAAAAAGCATCTTAAACCTATCTAATTTTGAATTTTACTTCTATCTTGTCAACAATGTGGTTTATTGGCGTGCATCTTTTTTTTTTAATTCTTAAAACAATTCTGAAAAATAGTAATTTTTATGTATTGTAATATATTTAAATAAATAAATTACTGCGGAATAAAAAAAAATTGTATTAGAACATGACAATTTTGGAACTTATAAATAAAAAAAAACCACTTAACGCAAATATTCAACTTATTTTTACACAACAATATCGTAACTAATTCAATTTATAAACTAAAAAAAAAAATTTAGTTAATTTTGAAGAGCTTGAGATAATTTATCAGAAAATATTTAGAACAATTGATCAAATACTTTTCTCTCAATCGTGCACGCTATTTTTAAACAAGTTATTTTGAGAAAATTGATCTTAAAGTTTAAAATACTATATAGTACCTATATAATAGGTATAATATATAGTAATCTTAGATATACCAAAACTAATCAACTTGGACAAATTCAAGTTAAAAACTTTACGAGTATTTATAAATTTTCTACCTTCTACTACTCGTATATATATAGATTAAGAAAAAGAAAATATATTTTTATGCCAGGAGCCTTTCCTTTAAGTCTTCGCAAATTATTTAAGGCCTCAATTTTTTCAATACATTTTTATATAACATACAGATACAAAAATATATTTATTAAATACAATAAATATAAAAAGTATAAATATTAGGATAATTCAGTTACAATTATATTTAACTAGATATATTATATCTAGTTACGTTTTTGAATATAATTATGATTAGGGTTTGGAAATTTATGATTTTATTTAGTACACCTCAGATGGTGTTTTTTAGATAAAAATTCAAGAAAAAAATTTAACCTAACACTTAAAGTAAAATTTTTATTCTTAAAAAATACATAAAGGCTAAAATATACTTGCAAATTTAATAACTGTAATAATTACACTGGTATTTAATGTAACTGCTTACATCGAACAGGCAATAAAGCAGAATCACACTACACAGATTTAAATTGTGGCAATTTGGTTAAATTTAGAGCTTAAATACCTATTATAAAATGTATATATGAGTATATAATCTGTTTGTTTCATGATTTTTTTTAAAAATGTTAATTATAAAGATAAATTAGTACCTACTGTAAAAAATAGTATTGTAATTTAAAAATTATTATTTATTATAGATAATATTTTTATCAAATAAAATGTGACTGCATACTGGAATATTGAAAAAATATATGAATTTTTCCGATATATATATTAAGTTATACTTTTTATATACTTCTAGGAGGCTTTATCTAAAAATGTGTTAGATGTGTAATAGTTGTTATATACATTATATAAATTACAATATACATTTATGATAAATAAATTCTAGAAGGAACGAAGAACGAATTCTCGAATAGTTCAATTTGTGGACAATATATCCAACCTTTTCGATTGAAAATTCACGTGCGCGCCGCTGAAAAAATTACTTTTAAAAATGCCAAAAATGTAAAATAAAAAAATTTTATAATCAATTTCCGAGACTGATTAAGTTGACTTTTGTCAAGAAAACTGCCACTATACTAACAGTGCCATCTGGAGGTTGTTTTAAACCCCCAACTTCAGAAAGCATTTGGCAAAGAGTAAAGAAGGTCGATGGTCTTTATCACGTTTTGAATGAAGTATTTTAGAATTTTGTCGGAAATTATGCAGCAATGAAGTATTTTTCAGAATTCAAGTCAGCAAACTATAAATTATTAGGATTTTAGTCGCCAAAATAGGAAAAAGTTATTACTTTTTTTTTTTTTTTGCTTATTTTAAATTTTAAAGAGAAGTATTATTTTATTTTTTCACCCCCCTCCCCCCAAAAAAAAAAAAATCTTTCTTTGGCACGGCCCTAAATACGAATTGATGAAATGATAATAAATAATAATTTTCCATAATGATACCTATCAAATCTCATGTCTCTTATTCTTACAGTGACTTTAAATCAGTCTTATCATGCCTAAATTTCTAAACCCCTTTATTTGGAAAATAACTTTTTCGCTTTACTCAATTAATGATGTTTTCTGAAATGCCACTAATAGATTCGTGTTCTAATTAAGGTTTTCAATCTTTTTAAATTCACTTGCTAAGTTGCACCTAGTTTAAAAAGTTTAATTTTGAAACAAACACGTGCACTTAACTTTTAAGATTTCTAATCTACCACTAGACTACCTCAGTTTTTCAGAGCCAAATGTAAGCACCACTAGTTACCAAATGTAAGTTTGGTTATTACGATAATATCAAAAAAACCCTTTCTTCCTTCTTATTCTTAGAAATATATTAGAGATTTATGCAGAGTTCTTAAATCCTTCTCTCTGTTAGTCTAGATAATGTTTAATCGTGTTCCGATAGCGACTCAGCTAACATGTTTTCTACAAATTTTTCTTCTTCTTTTATTCATCCCTAACAACTTATAATACTGATTCGCGCAACTTTCAATATTTTGATCTTCTGTCTGACCATACATTTCTCTTTCTTACGTTGTCTTTGTAGCCTAAACTTTTTACCTTCTCTAATTGCCTTGACAGTATATCTTTGCTCACTGTTTATATAAAATTGGTTAAGATAACTTACGCTGCATTTATAAAATTTCTTCTATAACACCTATTTGAAATCTAACGATCCATCAAAAATATAAAACTATAGTCCTATTTCCATTTTACATAGTTACTCTATTTAGCCAAATTGTTTGAAATTTTAGTCTATTCATATAATATAAAGTGAAGTGTAAATGATATACCTATATTGATTGATGAGCACCGCAGATTTAGACCGGGTACTGCTAAAGTTGGTAGTATTTTTACTGGCTTCAGGCTAGCTTTCAATACTATTGATCACGACCATCTTTTAAGAGAGCTCGACTTCTTTGTTCTGGTCCTTTCTTGGTTCAAGTTTTACCATACAAATAGGAAATGATTTTTATATATTATTTGACTACATCAATACTGTACTATCTAGTGCCCCTCAAAGAGTGCATTTGAGTCACATTATTATTATTCCACTTGTAAACTCCATTAGTAAGTGGCTCAATTACGACAAATTCTTCATTTGTGCAGATGAAATTAAAATTTATTTTAACACTGAATCCCCTATAATAGCTGTCACTACTTTAATCTGAACAAGACATTTTTTTATTCTTGGGTACCTTCAATAATGCTTAGGACTTAAGATAAATTTGAATAAAGTCATGTTATATCACTATGTCAGCTTCCAGAAGTCACTTCTATTCTTCATCAATATTTCTTGAATAACTCTGCTCTTGGGTGTGTTTTCCAGTATAAATATCAGGGTGTCCACATTCCCTTTCATTAAATTTTGGTCATCACATAAATATCATAATTGGTAACGCTCTTAAGGTCGTTTTCTTAAACTCAAAAATTGTTCTTCTCTGTCCTTTGTCTTCATACCTTAATTTAGTGGATCTAATTTAGAGCATAGGGTAGTAGACTGGCAGCCATACCTAGTTAAGAACGAACTAAGGATTAAATAGGTTCAAAATAAATTCCTTTCATACATTATTCATATTCTTAAGCTCTAACACCCTCTCTATACGAATAAGTACTTTATTGTGCATGAGTTCACAAACATTCCAGGACTCTCATCTCGCTACTTTGATACTGACCTCAAATTTTATTTATTCCATCCTTGATGTTCCTGGTATCAACTTGATAACCTGATTCCGTGTTCTATTCTAGTCTATAACTCAGTCACACTCATTTTTTTTGTTTCACACATCTCTAATGGGCGTAATCATCAATTACTAATGGATAATATTCTTACTTCTTAAGTCTCTTAAACGGTGCTTAGTTCTATGGTCTTCTTGTACTATGTAGTGTTTTATTAATTGTTACCTATTAGTTATCTCATACCTATTGTATTTATTTTGTATATTTTGTAAAATATTGTCGGTTTATAGACGTAAATAAATTAAATAACAATAGTCTGAGTGTTATTTAAAAAAAATATGGGTATACATATATAAAATATAAGAGGTAATATATTAATATTAAACAACAATATAGTTATTAATACTGTTTTTATTATATTTTTATTCTATTAAAAATAAATAAATAACCTTATAAATTATAATTATTACACAAACTATATAACTTACAAAATATCATGTTCCATAATTTTATTTAAAAGTTTCAACACAAAATTATACATATCATTCAACTTTACACAGTATCCATAGATAAATTATAATATTTAAAAAATATATATATGTAGTACAAATTAATATAATTATATGACTAGATTTGTATTATGACAAGAATCCATATTTATTTTATTTATTTACAAACTAAGATAAATGTTTATTTTATTTTTAAAAAATACGAACAATACTATATTCGTTTTAAAACATATTATATTTAACGGTCTAGTAAAAAACGTACACTGTTGAGCAATATTCTGTTTATGTGGTACAGAGGAACTATAGTTAAGGAAAACGATTTGTTTGTCTGCTTGAAATATAAACATCACAGCCAATATATACTCAGCAAACTTTAGGCTGTATTTTCGGAACTTTCTAGTTCAATAGACATTTTTAAATGCAAAACTAACAACCGTCTTTAAATCTAAATCATTGGCAGTGAATGTATATATAATAGTTAAATTATATAGTAAATAAAGCATTTTCATACTATTTGAAGTAGAATTAAGCTCGCTTAACATCCAATCCATAATAATTGTCTTGATGTGTATATTTTTTAATTTATTATTAAAAAAATCGAGATACGTGTATATATATATATATATATATATATAATTTTTTTTTAGCGTGAAGAAAATATATTATAAAAAACTATTAGTTATTTGTTTGTATACGTATAGGTACCTAATATATCAATATAATATGTAGGTATATCTAAAATAATTTAATATAGAGTAGGTACGTACCGAAATTATAATCTGCAGACGCGCAGTATAAATATTTCATAAATAATTTAAAACTCGGGCAAAAGAAAAAAAGAATCACAGACATAATAATAATAATAATTAATAATGATAAATTAAATATAGGTAGTATATATATATATATATATATATAAACAAGTTGCAGTACGGGGAAACAAACAGAAAAAAAAAAAATGAACAAAAAAAAAAAATAAAAATAATGGACTGACAGTACAAATAGATTTATACAACATGGAAGAGAAAATAATGATCGAAGTTTGTCGATCAGCAGTAGTTGTAGCTGCTGCAGCCATATACAGAATAGCTGATACGGTACCTATCGTATTTCGGCGCATGGCGATATTTTTTCAAATTTGCATTCCTCCGCCCGCCGTGCGTTTCAACCGGGATGACTTAGGTTATACATTACCGCGAACATGGTACAAATGGCGTAAACGCCGAGGGCGAACCACCATATTAGCTGTTCGTGAAGTCTTTGCTCAAAGTTTTTCAACACCAGCAGACCGATGGTGAGACCGGCCAATGCGCCGGCTATGTGCGCCACGTAACTTACTGGCGGGGCGTTTGATGACGGTTCGAAGGCGTACCGACGGTACACGGCAAATCCGACATCGACGCTAGCTGCGCAAAACGAAAAAAAAGACGATTAAGTGAAATTTTTTTTAAAAAAAAATATTTTTTTTATAATAGGCCCCTATCAAAATTCATCTTATAATATACTCCTCAAATAATGATAAAAAGAACTTAAAGTTTTCAAATTTAGCTGTCAATGATAGATAGATCGAATATTTTTGTATCTTTAGTATCTTGCGATATTTCGATATAGGAGCGCTGAGAATAGCTGCCTGTTATTTATATGAATAGATAGTTGAAGAGTATCCAGGAGAAGGCTATATAGCCCCTACAGGATATGGTGTACAGGCTCTACAGCTGGGTAATCAACAGCCTCTCTCGGGTTAACTTACAGACAATGGCTGAAGTTTTGAAAAACGATAGCCGACCAGGAATAGTTTCAAGTCGGGATAATGTCAAGTTAATTAATATTAATTATGTTAATAAATAATTAATACCCAATAATAATAATAATAAGCATTTAAACGATTTTCACATAAAAAATTTCTAATACAATACGTCTCTGATTTAAATATAGGTACTGTATATTTTGATTTGTACTACCTATTGTATTTATATAAATATGTAATAGATACTCACCGATAAACAGTATACCGAGTAGTCGAAACACACCAAATTCCATATTATTATAATTCTAAAAATCAAAAAAATTCACATTAATTATACTCGTATATACAGGTTAAATAACTACATATAATATTGTACTTATATACCCAACAAATAATATGCATTCCTCGTTTTTTTAAATCAATTGATGAAAAAAAATGATATGAGGAATAAAGAAAACAGTATTATAGAAATTCTAATTGTGATGTGTTGGATACCCTGCAATGGAGGTATCGTATATATAGGCACCTATTTGCCTTTTTTGTAATATGGTTTAATAAATTCATTGTTTTTATTCAAATTTCAAAGAACAATAATCAAAAAAACGTATCAAATAATAATAAAGATAGGATTTTCCTTGGGGGATATCAAATTACAGATACGTGATGATTAAAAAAACCTATTTCCGTTAATTGATGTTTAGTTGATTCATTTAAAAATATGAACATTATTTCGAAAAGCATCCATTTTTTGTAAACTATTTTCATTCAATACTTCAATATTTGAGTAGTTTTATAATTTCACCTTTTAATCCGATGTAACTTTTAAAGTTATTTAATGTTTTAAAGTTATTTTTAAGTTAAATTATAAGCATACTTATTCTGTGTAATGTTAATTACGAAAAAATAAACAGGAAATACTAAATACATATAAAATATTGGGACAGCTCTATGCGAAAAAAATATTTAAAAAAATTAAGTATTTCTTACCAGCATGACATTAGCTAAATGAGCAGCTAATAGAGCGTACACTCCGCCTGATGCACCGACGAGAGACACGTTACTATCAAAGACCGATGTACCCAAGGAACCTAGAACACAATATTGTCGTGGTTGAAGTTAAGACGTTTTAAAAGTAATTTTCATATCGTTTTATTGAAAACGATACTATATAAACGAAGCTTTTTACGTTTTATTATAAATTATAATAGGTATATATATATATTATTAATTATACCTGCTAAAACACCGGCCATGTACACAACACCTATTCTGAGCGAACCGTGCACCATTTCTAATGGAAGACCCACAAGCAATTGGACAGTCAAATTGAATATCAGATGAACCCAACTAAAATTGTAATAATATAACAATGATTAAAAAGAAAAATTACAATGCATGTCTGTCAGTAGTATTGACAAATATAATTTAAATAAAAAATTGCAATACGTACCCAACGTGCAAAAACATGTACAACATGAATCTCCACAATTGTTGTCTTTTATCGGGTCTATATATGAGCACACTATCCATTGGCACAGGGGCGGCGACCGAGGCCCACATGTCACCAGGAGCAGGAGTCGAGCCCAAAGTCAGAGAGTAGTAATACAGGTATGTTCCCAACTAAAACATAAAGATTATGAAATACAGTACTGCACATTTAATTAGTACATAAGATTATATAAAAAGTTTAAATCACTAAACAATACATTGTATTTGTATACGATAAATCAGTATAACCTATCTATATTAATAATAGTTCTACTATTAAATACCACAATCGTCGATTAAGCACAAATAATATACAATAACAATATTTTGTATTTAATTAATTTTATTATTACTACGAAAATTAATAAAAAAAAAAAAAAAAAAAAATACTAAATATAATGTGTTAAGTATACCTACCAACTTGTATTAGGCATTATATTAGATATGATATTATAATACTTTAACCTTCAAAATTGACCCAAACCTTTAAACTTAAACATAATAGGTATTGTTATCGACATTTTTTGAAGTAAAGTGTATATAATGTAATAACTTTTACAAATTAATATTTTTATAGACAATTCATTTTAGATAATTGTTTCGCTAGGTTTCTTTAAATTCAACTTTATATAATATTAAAGAAATTTATCATTTTTCAAATTAAACGCTAAGGTAATTTGTCGACAGATATTATATTATAATGAAATAATACTGTTATATTATTCTATTTATTTATATTTATTAACATCTTAATAAAATAACCAATAATATTATTTTATAGATGTAGGTATGTTAATAAATGCATATTATAATTTATTCAATGCTTAATCATGTACCTACCTATGTTGATAATTATAAATTATAAACCATAGCCATTTTATCTATTTATTGCAAAATGATAGGGTACCTATAATATATATATGTAATATATTATATATATATATTAAATGTAATATAATTTACCAATACTTGTAAATGTGTACAACTCATATATCTACATTAGGTACACTCAAATACGAACCTAATTATTTTGCATATCTATGAGTATATTTTATCTATAGTATTTTAGAATATAATTTAAATGTTATATTATTTTAAATTATATACCTGTAGGTATATATAGGTACTTCGAAATATCAATCATATAATTTATGTAACTTAACATTAATAATTGTTTCTGATTTTATTGAAACATACATACCGAGTGAAAATAAATATGTTTAAAAATATATAAGTAAAATAAGTAATACATAAGTATAAATAAAAATGTATAATTAAAATAATAATAGGTAGGTTTATTTTATGGATATTATGAAATAATTATCTCCAATAATTAACGTTAGTCATTAATTGATTATATTTTAGAATTATAACACAATAGTAGGTAGGTATGTAGGTACCTACTTTATATACTATAACTTTATAAGGACTTTACGTATTAACATCGATTTACAATTTAGTATAATTAATATATTATTTTGATATCCAGTGCAATTTGAAGGGTTAGCTCTCTGAACATTGAATACTAATTAAAAATTAGTCCCCTGGAAATATATTATGATATAGATAGGTATACGAAGAATATATTAAAATAATTTAAAAATCCCGTTTTGAACCGATTAAAGAACTGAGAAAAATATTTGGTCTCTTAAGCGGACAATTTAAATTGTGCATATAATTATTTTAATCGTTATATATTATCCTTTTCCTATTTAATAAATATGCGTATAATATTCTACTTGGAAATTGTACATTTAGACTTAATTCGTTCTATTTTAAAATGCAGGAAATGGAGTTCATATAGGAAGTAAGATGTTAAATGTAAATGCGTTTTTAAATTTAGTCATCTAATTTGCGCCAAGTTTCTGAAAGTGTTTTGATAGATTAAGTACTTTCTTTTGTCCACCTTAACTTTGTGATGTATACGTGTCAAATGTATAAGTCCCTAGATCCTAACATAATGGTGCTGAAAAGAGAAGATTTTTTTGACACCGAACAGTAAACATAAACCGTAGTTTATTGGTATTTTTTTTAAATTAATTTTATTAACAAATATTTTATGTCAGTGTTATATTTAGGTTTATTGTCGGTAAATAATATTGAATTAATATTAACAATTATATTTCAATGTTATATATTATAGTCAATTGCATAAGGCGTGAGATTATCACAAAACAATTATTTTTAAAAACAAACTATATTGTATTCAGAACATGGTGTTATTTTAAAATTAACTACATGTATAATTTATAAATGAGGTTCATTTTCTTTTGGGACAAATCCCAGACAGAATAAGAGCACGTGTCCCTTTTGATTTACATCAGACGTTTCGATTTCCGGCATTACGTTTCTTGAGAGTATACAGTACGTTTACGACACACAAAAATAGATGGTATGTAACACACACATATATTCAAATTTACACATATAATACTGGATTTTACGTATTAACTATATATTAGTTACTGGTACGTTTTGTTTTCCATAAAAATATAAAATATAAATGGTAAATACTAAAAAAGTTTTATGTCAAAATATATAATATAAATAACACGGGATGTACCTACACATATAGCCTATAGTATATACCTATATCAATTAAAATAAAATATAATAATTATCTGAAATAATAATATAATGACGATTGTGTTTAACATTATGAATATTTTAATCGGTGTTTTAAACTGTATAGTTTAGGGAAAAAATGAAAATAATATTTCTGTGGATTACGTGTCCAGAATTCAGTCTGTCTGTCTAAGTTTTAAGAAATTAACAAACAATCAAAACGATCTGTTTAGTTTTCTTTGTGATTTAAACAATCGGCGTAATATGTGACATCTGTGACGTTACATTATTTTGCATGAAATTTTAGGAAGGATATAATAATAATATATATTATGTATGATATATTGCAAGCTGCATAATATGCGCGCGTCTATGAAAGGAATTAATCACTCGAAAAATCCAGAGGGGATTATGCCTTTTTAGAAAGGTAGACAGCTGTAAACAGTAAATGGTTTTCTGAAAATAGGAAATAGCCTGGCTCTCGTTTAGCCCCGAGGGTACAATTTAACTCGCGTTTGACATCTGTTACAATTTCTTTTTCCTTCTTTACTTTTGCTTTCCACACAGGCCACGTGCCACATGTTGTCTACTATAATATATAGGTAGGTACATATCGGCCAGTATAGGTATTATCTGGGTGTATACGCATCAGAAATCATTAACGATGGCTTATTATTATTATTAGTGTGTTATTTTTAATCGCTACCTAATTTATTATGTCCCAAAAAAAAATCCAAAAAAATTAATCATTTTGCGAAAAAAATCTACCCATGGCTATATGTCCACCATAAATCGATAGTAAATCAGTAGGTAAATAAAATATGTATTCAAATATATATGTACCTATGAATATAATAGAAATATGAGACTGGGCTAGTCGACCGGAATTTTTTTTTAACTCGTTAAATTAAATTGAGTATAAGAGTTAACAATATTATCTATAAAGAACAATAAAATGCGAGTAAGAAAAATGATTAAGCTTCGTGACAATTTGAAACATTTGCTAATATGGATAATTTTTACAAGATAATATTTATGATAATATTTATATTTAGATAATTATTATGAATTCATTTCTTAAACGAATAATTAATGTATCAGTATAACATACAAATACTTTTTATATACATATACACTGTGCACATAATTGTATCTATATATATATATAATTATTAACATTTTAATTTATTGTTAGGCCAAATTTAATTTAAATATTTAAAATTAATAATAAAATAAAATACATAAAATATTTAAAATATTAAATATTTAAGTAATAATAATAATAATAATAACTCTTTAGTTACATACTAAAAATAACTCACCAAGTTAAAAGTTATCAACACTGCAAGTACGTAATTCGTTAATTAATATAATTTTGATCTTGATTTAAACAAATACAGATATTATTTAAACATAACATTTAAAAATAAATAACCGTGTATATTGTATATATTGTATATATTGTATATTATTACGATGCCACATTTGAAAATAATTTATGCTATAAAGTATAAATTATAACATACTTACATACGTAATATTATGTATATTACAATATCTCATTATCATTATTCGTGTGCCTGTTATTAACTCACCTCAAAAATAGTAATTAGGAGTATAAAGAGTGGCGGTGGACAGCATCGATAATTGTCCGCATAATATTTCCGATCCCTTTCGTCCGTCAAGAACTCTTCTGCAACAAGACGGACCATTCTGCAAAGAAAAAAAAAACAACAATTTATATATATGTTTATAATATAATATCTACCTATATGTTATAATACGATTTAATTGTATCTATTAATTTTGACGGATAATAAATGAAAAATTAAAATAATAATAATATTATTTAATCGTTTGATATCACAAAAGTCATCGATGTAACATAGATTCCAAAATATGTCAACAATTAATTAGCTTCTTGAAACAATTCAATTAAACAGTCGGTAGGTTATCATGATAATATGATGATCTAGTAAACTTTGGACTTGAAATGTATTTCATATATAACATTATAAAATAGTGGTATAGTTAGATGTTAAGGCCAACTCATTAATAGTTAATATTATTATGTTCGGATTTAATTACAATGGTATCAAGTATGTATTAATAAATCGACAGTAAAATTAGTTAACTTGAATTATTTTAATGTAAATTTTTCTCGGCAACATTTAGATGAATTTTAATAATTAATAAGTATAATATTTAAAATTAATTTATATAGATACCTACATATTATCTCTTTGATAAGACAGTGTTATATAATAAGCGACCAACAATATCTATAGAAATATTAATAATAAATAACAGTAATAACAGTGATATTAAACTATACCTATTATTACCTATTATATTATTATATCTATTGGGTAATACAAAACACCAATTTTAAATTTATGAATAAATCACTATAAATGTATAGATAATTTATCTCAATCCTAGGTCTGGGTAAGTACAAAGAATACCTATGCGAATTAGGCTTATTTGATAAGTTAATTTTGATTATAACATTAAACGGAAAACAATAAATTTATAAAATGAAAAACATTTTTGTGTGACTAAAATGCATGTAACAAAAAAACATCAAGATGGAATACAATACAGGCTGCAGGAGAGTCATTTCAAAAATATATTGGGGTCTGCCGGAAATTCAAAATACCTATACCATAAACAGTTCACCTCGTTTTTAATTATGTTATGATCATTTTAAACCAAAGAATTATAAAATGTCGATTAATTTAATTGAATTATCTATATGTACCTAAATTTTGTTAATATTAGTATAATAATTAAAATAGTACCTATATACCTAAACACTACAATAACATGGACATTGGAGATTGGACATAAATGAATACCTAATAATACCTATCTAGGTACCTATTTAAATAATAGCATCGTCCTACAGACTAAGACAAGCAAATTTCTAGCTTTTTTTTTATTTGAAATTCAGTAAAAATGATTTTTACTCATCTCATAAATTATTGTTATTACTATTATTTGCTGATATTAATAAATTATTTTTGTATTTAATTTTGGAAAAAGCAGTTAGGTATTTTACAAGAATACAAATTATAAGTGTTTGAACATTAAGATATAGAATATTTTAATTGATTAATAATTAGCAAAATTCAATTCAGGAAAAGTCTCTGAGGTTTATAGGTACTCGTATACGGTTAACTTACTTTTGACGTAACGTAGGTTCTTTGTATACAATATGGAAGTCGTTTTCGCTGTTTACTTCTTTGTCCCTGTGATGAATGGCACATTTAAAGCTTCGCCTCCTTTTGCCGGACATCTATAAAATAAATATTTTAATGAGTACATATGTTTTTAAATAGGTAGTACTTTAAATTAATTATGTTGTATTATTGTATGCTGTGGCTCAATTAGGATTTATTTTCGGGGGGGGGGGGTTATTTGAGCTGTATTTTTTCTAGTAGAAATTTTTAACTATTCAAAAAGGATATATATATAATCATAACAGTTTTGCTAGTGGTCTATCATGTTACCTTGGAGTGTTAAAATAATAAAACTTTTACTTTTATAAAAGTATTTTCGGTGATTAAAAATTTTATATTTGTATTTAAAAAGTACATACAATTTGTACAAAATATTTTTAAGACAGAAATTGATAAAAAATAAATATCAAAAATCGAAAATATTAAAAAATGTAAGATAAAAGTTTCAAAATGTAATACTCTGGTGTATGGATTCGAACTTTATACTAAGATAAAACTTTGTCGAACAATAAGTAAAAAGTAATATTGTTTCAATTATTATAATTACCTATAATTATTATTATTTATGGATTTTATTGCAATAAATTATAGTAGGTAATTAAATTATTGCATTCATATATTTCAAATACCTGCAATAGTTCGAAAACAATTTTGGGAAGGGTTAAAACCTCTAAAATCTATAAATATAAATAAATATGTTAGTAATTATAATAATAATTTTATATTTCATTAAATTTACTTTTAAAAGTTAATTTTCTATATATTTTGTTTTTTTTTTAAATTTATTTCTAATTTGTGAAAATAATGTAGAAATATTTTAGAAATACTATGTAGAAACATTTTATGATTAAAGTTTTAATGTTGTATAAACATTTTATATTTTACATTTTTAATTCACAAAAATATTTAAAGCATCAATGAAATCTTCACTATTGAAATATGTCTAGTACCTATAGAATCTTACTGAAAAAATTATAATTTAGTAGTATGGCTTTGTTATTATTTAATCAATAATTATAGAAACACTTTTAAATTATCAACCGAAGCAATTTCACTTATATCACATTTTTATATAACATACTGAGTTTGGATCGTCTTGAAAAATATTTTGAAAATATTTCGTTTCACGTAAATTATTGTTATTTAAACGCTATTTTTTAAAATTAACATTCATATATTATGTACTTCAGCGTATAATTCCCATATGCCCAGTCCCGTTACTATGTAAGTTCAGTGTTGCAGAATGAATATTTATGTGTATCTTTAGGTACTATGTATAGTTCATAGAAGAAAATCATATTTTTATGTGGTTGGTATTTTCATATCTATTTTATTTGTTTTAATGCCACACAATACACAATATACTCCATGGCGAAGCGAACCATCGATGATGCGTCTACTCAACGGCTTGCACCAACGACATTGCCGCACCAATTTTCTTTTATCCACTGTGTAATATGTACCTACTGACTTTTCCACACGAAAAATTGTTTCCTTTATTTGTTAAATTTAATTTTCTTTCTTTTGTTTTAATAAATATTGTTTCCTTTTTAGTTTTTATCTTAGGTATTTTAATTATTGATTAAAAATCTATTAAAATACTTTGATATAAGAATTTATGATATCTATACTTAATAAATATGTTGATTAATACATTTTAAAGAAATATTATATTGCCATTATCATAAAAATACTATTATAAGCTACAATTGTATCATGTTCGTGTTTTGGAAATTGGACATTTTGATAATGTAGATTGGAATCAATTATTCAAGTAGGTAGAATAGACGTAAATAGAAGTTCTATAATAATAATAATAATAATAATAATAATAGGTAGGTAATAATAATGTAATATATACAAAAATGTAAACGTAAAATATGATTATTATTAGGTATATACTATAATATAATAGGTTTTATACCTACTATTTATTACAGATATATCATGTTAGTAAAACTAAAAAATAAATAAATAATAATAATTGACTGAATTATCACAAAAAAATCAATACATAAAGTATAAACACTTAAAGACTTATATGTGGTGGAATTTGAGCATATAACTTTATGTGTAATTTTATGATATATACAGCGCATAAATACCATTGTGCAATGTAAATATAAAAAATTTGTTTTGCTCTACATAATATTCTTTCTTATGTGGTACATAAAATGACTATGCATACAAGTATAAGAAAATTAACATTAATTTATAAATAAATATAAATATATTTATAAATTATTTTTATTTGCAAAGAGCCGTTTTATTTATTTAGCCGACTAAGTAATATATGTAGCCAGGCCCCACCACCACTGAATCACTCCACTAACGCTCGCAATAGTTACATACTTTTTAAATCTCCTTTGATTTTGCACGTTGTTAAAATATAATTCAGATATTCAACATATATTATAAGATTGGGATTTATCTTTTATAATATTTCTATTATATTATTATACATTTGTACGGTTCGTATATATTTTGTCTGTATCTATTCTATTAAAAGTTTTATTTTTTATTTTTAACAAGATTATATATTGATGGATGATATTATATACCTATGTATGTATACATAATATAATAATATATATCCTACATATTATAAAATGTCATGCTATGGTATTTTTATTACTATATTATTATATTATTATTCAAAGTGCTTTTAAACTATATTATGATATATCGCATTTGTATAAATGATTCGCTGGCTGCGTTCCCGGCGCCAGTTTAAGTTTCTTTTTCATTATTTTATTAAGCATTCATCGCATATAGCCCCTCGAACCGAACGTATAGAAGCCGACGAGCGGGAAAGGAGATAAAGGACCGTATCGGCACGATTGTCCGGACTACGGGACGCATATGAAATGAGAAGGCCCATCTTGCCAAAAGAGAGGAAAATACAAAATATTGTCGTGTGCGTGTGTATATGCATTTTATAGGACACTTATTATTCTCGGGATTCCCTAGATGAATTACGACCGAGTTATGGAAATATTTCCCAGTTGTCGGTTCGATTAAGAATATAGGAGTAGGTACATATGTATATACATTAATACAGTTTTAGAATTTAGAGAGAACGTACACGAGACAAAAACTAAATAAACTCGGAAAGAACAATACGGAAAACGTACGTATATTATTCGAAATAAACAACGGTGAACGGTTTGAAATTAAAAACAAACAAACACAAAATATCCACGAAAAAATATTTAAATTTAATACTGATAAGTTGTATCACTGCATTAATTTATTTCAGTCCTTTTTTGTGTTTAGGGTGAATATTTTTTTAGATTCTAAACGGGGTGAGGGGATCTATATAGTGATTTTACAATGATGTAAAATTATGCAAAATATTTTCTCTGTAAGCATTTTTTTCCATCAGAACGAGTCGAGTAGGTGTTTTGGAGTAAAGATTTTTTCTAGTTGGTACTTTGACGAGGTCGTTTTTTAATTTTTTAAATAGTTTCCTTAAGCCTAAAGAAAACACCTTTTAACCTTTTACAACGGAAATATTTTATAAATGCAAGGGAAATAATAAAATAATTGTCATGGTTAGATATAGGTACCTATTTTTTTTTTTAAATTATATTATTATTATATTATACCGAAGCTCCGCTCAGAAACGTTTTATTGAATATAATAATTTAACATTGTTTTCAAATGCAATGCATTCACCAAGAGTATTCGAGACAAGGAATGTATTAACATAATGTTTTTCATGTCTGTATATTTTTTGGGGTGCAGAAGAAGTTGAACGGAAGTTTTGGAGTAAAGAGCTTTTTAGATAGGACATTTCAAATCGGTTCTAGTTGGTAGTTGGTACTTTAAAGAAGCAAATTTTTGATTTTCCTAGTAGTTTTTTTATGTGTGAAGTAAAATTACTTTTTATAATGAAAGTATTTTATAAATGCAGGGAAAGTAACAAATAAAATTGATACAGTTACCTGCCTATATTTATATTTTATTCTTTTTTAATATTATACAGACTTTTGCTCAGAATTATCTTTAAAATGCAATGATATCTTTCAATCTTTGTTTTTATATTAAAAATAATAAATACTATATCCTATCCGAGGACGATAGATCAATTTCCACCATTTGCAGGACGATTTTTTTTTGTTTATCTTGATGAAAGACGATTTTATTGTTTTTTTTTTTTTTTTTTTTTTTTTTTTTTATTAACTGGCTATAACTTATTAAACTCCAATAAGCGATCTAATATAGAACGGATGCAAATTGAAAAATTACTTTTAATCCCAAAAATTCTAAACACGCAAATTTACACATAGGTAGGTATCTACTATTCTTATTTTTTCGATTAATCGATCATTTATCCTTATTTTATTAATTTTTCATAAAACAAAGTAAGTAAATTAAAGTACTAACATATATATTATAATATGTAATAATATATATTATAATGTATTTTTGGCGGAAAATTATTACGATTGACTTTTTTTTTGTCGTCCATTTTCAATTGTTCAATTTTAAAAATATATGGTCACCCTAATACTGTAGCATATTTTGAGGCCTGTATACGATGATATTACAGTATAAAATTATTTATGTATGTCTATTTTCACACTTGTGTTTTTAAGTGTATTGCCGTATACACGCGTGTATAATATATAATAATATATAGTGTAGGTACTAAATTAAACTCTCATTGATAAAATAGAGTTTGAAAAGTAAAAAAAAAAAAATATAAATATTGTCACGTGTATAATATATAATAATATATAATGTAGGTACTAAATTAAACTCTCATTGATAAAATAGAGTTTGAAAAGTAAAAAAAAAAATAATATAAATATTGTCACATAGGAAAAAAATGTCTGTGAGAACCAGGAGATCGAACATTTTCAAAACTCTTATTGAGGAGCGTCAATTGCAGCCACTCCTCGAGTGTGTGCGCGCCCGCACTAAATAACTCCGACGTTGTAATTATTTATATTAAACGTTCTCACGGATCGACGTTAATTATTTGATTTTAAATGAAGACATCGGCTATAGTACAGAAACCTTATAATTAAATCACAAATTCAGATAGTTCTCGATAAATCGATACACATAAAAATAAACTGTATTCAAAACATAATATAGGTATATATATATATATATCTACCGTTGTACAGAGCCGATTGTTAAAATTTGTCCTACGTACATTAGTTATATATAGTTGTCTTTGAATAATAAACACTTCTTCATTTGAATGTATACGTCAGTCGTGTAGACACAATATATAGGTATAGGTGCGTCATAGTTTTTTTTTTTACTAGAGATCGAAAAATAGTACGTTAAAATCCAAAATTAAAAATAAAATCCCAATAATTTTAAATAGTTTTTTTTTTATATATACCTATATATATACGCTCATCGCAATGGTAAAATATTCGTATAATAAGTATCATTCGTGTCTTCGTATACCTATTGCCTACGCATCTAACGCACGTATATAGATTTATATATATTTTTTTAATTAGACTTGGCTGCGCTTGATTGGCAATATGTTAAAAAATACTTTGATGGGAAAAACTCACGAATTATCATCGGTTGAAAAACGAAATCTCTAATTACAATTTACAGCGAATTGTATACACACACATATATATATATAAATATCGAATAATCCACTCTCTCGTCGTCATCGCGGGTCGGTGTCACGGACGGTCATGGGTATACATCCTCTCTTGTTAAAAACGCTAAAAAGTCACTTCGACGAACAGTGTATTTTTTCATCGTTCTCATTCTTATTATTATTCACTTGAACGATTACGACCAGATCGGCTAATGACGTAACCCTTCTTGTGACTAGGTACGTTAATTAGTGTATTTTCCTGCCGCTAACGATTTGTCACACCCAGTCTAATAATATAATACACATAAGACAAATAATATTCCGAAAAAATATCGTTTTTGTTGCGGTTTGCGATTTTTTTTAGTGTAGAGACTGATACCACACGGGGGAGATTTAGAAAAAAAAAATACTATTTAGATATATTATAATAATATAATATAATCTATTTTCCGACATGTCCATAACAATAAAATTGTATGTTATTTTCGGAGTCGGGCGACAAGCAGTGCGAGTGTCTAGTACGGAAATAGCCAGAATGTAACATGAATGACATATTTCGAATCGCGCGCGTATACACGCGTGTTTCGCATTCGAAACAATATTATATGTATCGAGTGGTTTGAAATGTTTCTGACAGTCGAAAAGTTTAAAAATACAACTGTGTATAGAGAATAATTTCAAATATTTTGAAAAACACGAGTACGATTTCCGACGGATAGTATATTATAATTAAAGTACGGATTTGTATAATTGTATGCACTAAAAAAACTTAAAATATAATATGCATTTATTCATTAAGAAACTTCAAAATATACACCTAATTCCACCTAATATGCTCTTAAATTTTTTTTAAATATGTGTTTTAATCCAAAATATATGCAAACATTTTTTGTTTCATAATCCATCTTTCTTACTTTCAAATCAAGTGAAAAAATGTAAAAAAATATAATACCCTATTGAAATCATGAAATATAATGTACTATATACATATATATTTTTTGAACTATTTATACTACTATTTTCATAAAACAGATAGGTATATTTATATTATAGTTGCAGAATATTATAAGAAAAACAACAAATGTATAAACAAATAAGAATACATTAATTATTGCATAAACTATTTATTTATTTGTTTAAACTATTTCTTTCATAAATATTAAAAAAATAAAAACTGAACATTGAGTTTTGGTTGGTATTAGAAATAAATTCAAATTTTTGATCATATAGACATTAACTTGATAAATAAAGTACAGTTTTTAAATACTATATGTTTATATAGGTTAAAGCAATATTTTACGAAATGTTCTACAAAATATATTCAAGTATGCAAAATTCTTCAAATATGCCGTTATAGCGTTATCCCTAAAATATGCATTTATATGCATTATATAAACTTTTTTTATTATTATGCATTCTCTGCTAAACAAATCGTCAACATTTCTTATTCCAATCGAGCATATTTTCAAGAGAAATATGAAAATGCATAATATACAAATCCATACTTTAATTGTACTATTTTATTGTCCCGCCAGCGAACACAAAATCTCCGAAACAGTTATTCGTAAATATACCTATATATAGGTAAAGAATAACCGGATATTTTTTTCTTTACGCAACAGTGACTCACAGCAAAATACACATCGCAAGATGAAGCTGAGAATCGAGATGTGCAAAAATATTGGCAAAATATAATATTTTATAGTAAAATTAACGGAAAAGAAAATTTAATAGTAGACCGTTGGTAGGGGGAGGTGGAGAGCATACACGTGCTATAATGTAGTGTAGTATATATACGCACGCGTGTATCGACGCATATATACTCGTAATATATACGAACCCAGACTGGCGTCTCCTGTATCGGATTTCTCGGCGACGGTAAATCAAAAGACCGTGTGTCGTCGTCGTATTATTATTGATTTTTATTAGCATTTTTTTTTTTTTTTTTAAATAACCAAATTATACACATGACAATATAATATCCTGGACAGCGAAAGAAAACGAAATATACCTGCTTAAAAAGTGAATGAAATAATTTTCTAACTTCTAATGTCTATTAAATTATTATATAATGTTTTTAAGGACATTTTTGGTCCCGAAAAGTAACATTTAAAAAACATTTTCAATACGGCATCATCTTTTATAGCCATTTCATTTCAAAAATATTATATAATAATAATAATAATAATATTCGTAAAACAATATGGTGAAAATCTTTTCCGGACTAAAAATTTCCCTAAAAACATTATTTTACCTTCTGGAATTAATGTTTTAAGGACATTTTGTTATTTGTTGTTTTTTTTTTTAGATTCTGAGCGAAGCTAGGAATGTATTGGTTTTACAATGATGTGTTTTAGATTATGGGCGAAGCGAGGGATGTATTGGATTTACGATAATGTGTTTTATTTTTTTATTTTTATTTTATTTTTTTATATCTGTACCCAAAAATCTATAAGAAGAAGTGCTCGATTATTACATGTAGCACAATTTTCTGGTAGAAAATTGCAACTAGTTGGTACTTTAGAGTAGTCATTTTCGATTTTTTAATTTTTTCAATAAACTCGTAATAAAAATCATAAAAAAAATTAGCATAGAATCGGTAAACACAATTGTGGTAAAATTCTTGATAACTCCGAAAATTTTGATGCTAGTGGCATGCAATTTTCACCACAATTTTTTAAAAATTTTTACTAATTTTTAAGCTATTTATAGCATTATTAAAATTTGAGATATTTAATTCATAATAGGCTTAATTAAAATTTTTAATACCTGAAAATTGTATACAGTATTAAAATTACGTCATTTTAGCTACACACAAAAACATTTTAAATTGGTCGATACAATAATTTTTAATAGCCATTTCGATAATATGTAAGTACCTATTATTTTGGTGTGAAATGTGTTAAAATTTCGGAGAAATTATAGACCTATAAACTTGAAATATTCATCAAAAACTTATGTAAGTACATTATGAAAGCAAAACATTTTTTGAAAATTTTTACCCATTTTTGAGCTACTTATAGCAACTTTAAATTTTGAGACATTTAATTTATAATAGGTACCTATAACTATTACTACTTCACAGGAGAATTCGATTTTTTTGATTTTTTAATCAAAAAAATAATATGGTGAAGTCAGAATTTGGCGAACGAACTTGGTTTTAAAGTTATATCAAATTGAAATTTAGCCATTTTACTATTTTCCTTTAGTAGGTTCATTTTTCTAAAATTCTCAACATTCGTACGTAGTCTAATGGTAGCTAGCAATGATTTTAGGGCGGGGTCCTCGGTTCGAATCTGAAGTAATATTTTGTACTTTTTCAACTTATTTTGTTCATTATATTATATAATATTATCATGTGCTTTCCGGCTTTTCATATTTTGCTGTCTGGAATTTTTGGCTGTCATGAATAGCTAGTATATAGTGCAAATAAATTTATAATACTCTTAAAAACTATTTGATCATTTAGTATATTTTTTTATCGTGATTGAGTAGCGATATGTTTAATATCGTGTAGGAATTTCAACAGTAATTGAACGGTTTTTAACTTAAATTTTTATAAGAAAGTGGGTTATGTTGTAGGTATACCTACATATTATATATAGACGTCAACATTTTCAAAATATATTTATATACTAATTGAAAAATATACATAAACCAAGTTATAGAATATAGGCAAGTATATTTTTCTTAAGGAATATCGAAAATTTCAAGAGGGTGGTTGTATATTTGATAACATCTTACTTTGGTTACGGATTTGACTATGAGCTAGGTATATATAAATCTATGAATATGCAGTATGTAGTTCACGTAACCCAGCTTTGTTTTATCGATGGTTGCCACTTGCAATGGCAAATAAGCAATGACATTTGTATGTCATTTTACATTTTGAATGACTATAACTTATTCTAAGAAAACTTTTAGACTTTTATTCAAGTGGATTAAATAAATGTATATATTTTTTTAAGAACAATTTTAATATATAGGTCATGTAAATCTTTGTTAATCTTAGAGTCTCTGGAGTAAAAAAATAGTATTTTAAACTCATATGCGTAAATAGTTATTAGAGATATTATGGAAATAATTGTCGTATACCTATAAACTTGAAATTTAAAATTCAACTATTTCTTCAATTGGTGATTCCAGTCGGTCAAAATAAAATTGGCAAATGACTCAAACGTCTGACAAGATTTTGAGAGCTAGGCTGATTCGATTTTAAATCTGTAAACTGAGGCAATCATAGAGGGTGGAAACACTTCACTTATCAAATAGGATACTGGTAGTCAATATAATAAATTATAAATTCAAAAGAAATAATAAATCATTAATAATAATATACGTAACTATAATTGTAAACAATTTTTTTGAAATTTTATGACGTCACCATGTTATAATTAGTAATATTATACTGATTACTATTTTTCCATTTATAAAAATATCTCATTATAAAATTTAGTTTTTCTTTACGTTTAAGTAAATTATTAGGAAAATTAAAAAGTGACCTCTGGAAAGTACAAATATAGTACTATATTATACAGTATACTTCTAGAACGAATTTCCTATCAAAAAAGCTGTTTAATTCAAAACTTCAATCCAATATAAGTTGTTTTAAAAAAAATAAAATAAATAATCATTATAAAATCAATATATTCCTCGCTTAAAAAATTCCTTAGCACATCTCCTTTTTAGATTAATCGAGGCGATTTTCGAAATATGAATTCGTTCCAAAGTTACGATTAATTAAAAATGTTTATATAAATTTTTTTTTTATTTTCCATTTGTCATAAATTGAGGAGTAAATTTATACTTGGAAAATCGCTTCGGTTAATCTAAAAAAGAGATATGTTTAAGGAATCTTTGGATTTTTACAGAATCGGTACACCCTATAGCTGTTAAGATCGTGTCAGTCCGAAAACTACTACTTTTCAATGCGAAAAATGAAATTTGCCGTCTAATTTTACACTTCACTGACTTGTACACGCCCACACATACATTGATTTCATTAACTTTACTAGCTTGTTAAACTCGCCGTATTGTATCATGCGCAATCAATTGCCAATATGATACTCATTAGAAAATGGCTGACTGGAACCATCTCAAAAACGGTAAAATTATTACCAAAAACTTTGAATTAGTTTTCTATATAGGTAGCTAATAGTTGCTCTACACAGTATACAGCTATAGGTGACACGTCAACTAGTTTCCCGACTATCTATATAGATCCATATACATTATTATCAGGAAATAAGAACGGAGACTACTTATGACAAAACATAATGGACGTATAGGGTATGCATTATTGTAGTGAAATTATGTTATATAGACGCGTGCAACCATCACCACCTATCACCGCGTACAATATGATATTTACAATATAATAATCTAATGTTGTACAGTACCATACAGCAGCGTACAATAATAATAATATATCGTACAGCTTCCGCTCCGGCCGGGGCTGACGCGTCCCGTAGCGCAACCGCAGCCGTCCCGGACCCCCGAAAACGTCACGCGCTCCGCGTGTGGCGCCGCGTCCACTCGCACTACGGCGCTTCACCGCACGTTATATAATACATTTATTTATACCTATAATGTCGTACACGATAATATCCATCGCGTCTATAATATATCGTCCGTATTGCTGGCATATCGAATTTATTATAATTTTTTTTTTTTTTTTTTTCTTCACAGATCTTCATTACACACGGGCATACACGTATATATAAAGGAGTATATCGTCGCGTCCGCGCGAGTCCTTGTCGTCGTCGTCGTTACATTATCGTATTTTTCTCCCGTCATAACGTTTAATACCTAATAATAATAATACGTGCACTGCGCAGTGTATTTCTGTCCATAATAACGCACGTTAAAATAATATATAATACAGCCCCTCTGCGGGAGGTGAGCGCTTAAACGCTATACGCTCGCAAGTCGTATGCACACACACACACGCGCGCGCATACAGGGACCCACTGCACCTATCTCATCTCTGGTGGCGATACGACGCCCACGAGGACCGCAGACGGATATTGTATTATATACATTATTATCATGTGCACCTCTAAGACCGCCGTCCTACGTCGCGACGTCGCGGTCGTCGTCGTCGTCGTCGTCGCCGTAGCTGCCCACCACTCGAGACAATAATATACGCTCGCCGCCGACTTTATTAAGTATATAATAATATTATCTGTTCGACTATAAACACTGTTTGGATTCGCGTGCGTCTCTCGCGCCCGCCCTGTATGCGAAGGCGTATTTCTCACGGTTCTCTACCGCACCGCGTGCCCGGCAAAGACCTATCCGATGGGGGACGTCTTATATACATACATACATAATATATATATATATATATATATATATATATATGGGCACATGTCATATATTATATAACATTATGACGTGTATAAAGACAATATATATATATATTATATAATAATATATATATATTATGGATGGACTGTAGTGGACCATCGAAATCGGGGGGAAAATTGTCACACAAATTGTTTGGGAATAAAACCATCAACTGCATTTTACTGCAGGATATGTACAAATAACAAACCGGTACAAATTTTATGAGGATATACGCAGTAGAGTATTTTGGAGGTCGAGAAAGTAAAATATACTATAAATATCGCATAACATATATATAATATGAATCCCGGATAAAAAGTGCGGAATAAAAATCATCGTATACGATATTAAGATTTAAATTAAAACAAATTATTACGTAGGTACGATAAACGTCGTGGTACAAAATCAAGATTTAAATATATAGGTAGGTGCCCACAAGTTATCCAAAATGTATTTTTTTACACAATCAGAGTATATAACTATATATTATTATAGTATATAATATATATGTTATAACAACCCCTAAAATATTCCGATTTTCGTACTACACGTTTAATAGAGTTTTTCCTTTGAATAATACCTATTTTTTATTTTTCTCGTTAACATTATAACAATATGTAGAAATGTAGAATTGGCAAATTTTATTAACACGCTTGCTAATTCAATACTACACATTAAACTAATTTTCGTACTACACACAGTTTTAGGGGCTGTATTATAATAATATTATATTATATATTAATATATTATTTTCAGAGTATTTTAAAATAATATAGATACATGTACGTATGTATACTCGTATTACTTGAATACATATGACCCATTTACAATAGCCAATAGACAAGTTCTGTAGCAGTTTTTTTTATCACAGTTCCCACGATCATTTCTGGTAGAACTATACATTCTAGGTATAACGATTTTTAGATATATAGCAATCCCGAAAGCTTCCAGATTTTTCATTGGATGTTCAAACACAATGCTGGGCATTAACGAGTTAATAAGTTAAAATTAAAGTTACATTTTAAATTGATTTTTGTTAACTTAACTTATTTTTGGTTATATTAACTTTTAAATGACGAGTTACTTTTAATTTAAACTCAGTTAAGTCAATTTTGAAATAATTGATACATTGTGATTTCATATTGTGTCTATTGTCAAAATGGTTGAGTAAAATAAAGAAGTTTTTGTCTTTTATAATAATTATTATATTATAAGAATTATTTATTTCCCAAAAATATAAATAAAACAAGAATATCTATATATTAGGATATTAGGTGTATAATAATCTCTCCGTAATATAAATTGAGGAATATAATAGATTTCCCACTAATAAACAATATTTAGGTAGGTAGGTAGGTAGGTACCAATTTGCAATGAGCAATTTTCATTTGTTAAAATCTTGAAGAAAAGAGTGGGTAACTACTACTACTAGGTAATTAAACATTTTTATTGACATATTTGTTGTTAATATTAATAATAATTATTATAAATATATTGTGCAGTATTTTTAATATTATGTGAATGATTTTTTAAAATTTTAAAATGATTTAAGTTATAATAATTTATAAAAATAACAGATACCTATTTAATTATACCTGTATATCTTAAATGTTATATTGACTCGTGCAAAAACAAATTCAAAGTTAATAAGTTATTTTTCCAAATTAATCGTTAAGAAAAATAAATAAAAATTACATTTCAACTTTTAATATTTTTTTCTATTAATTTAACTTAACTGAGTTGAAAAAAATCATTAACTTGTCCAGCATTGCAAACACATATGCTGTGAGATATATTTTCAAGGGGAAAACATGGTATATTAGGACAATAATTTTTTAAATTTCATACGCTTTAAATTTCATAGCTAGGAGGACGAGTCACACTCGCTCCGGTTGCCGTGGCCGACTCTATTCGCTCGCTACGCTTTTGAATGTCGTTCCGATTCACTTCAATCGAAAATATCCCCTGATTTGCTGTGAAACACTAAGTTGGGTAGGTAACAGGTTAAATAAACAATTAGGATTATAAGAAAAACTTAAAAAATGATAATAATTAATTCAGATTGTAAGTTTAGAGTAATTAATTTTATTTATTTATCACTATTAATTAATTATTATTATTAATTGTTTTGGTCATTCTTTTTCCCCCGAGTACTTTTGGTGATGTATTGTAAAAAAAATTTTTTTACTTTATCCAAGATTTTAAAAATATGCTAATGTTAACATTTGGCTAATGTTTATAAAATATTGATTACTGTTTTTCAAAAGTTTTAACCGATTTTGAATGCACTTCTATAAGGTATACCTAGTCCTAACTTCTATTTAATATTATATTCCCGAGATACGAGCGCACCGTGGATTACTCATCGTTTGGCCGTGCGGCTAATCACTGACGTCCACGGTGAGTAGCGCGGCGACGGTAAGTCTCGCCGACGCGATTCTGGTCTATTATAATACTACCTATATAGACTTATTACACGTGCATAATATATCGTTGATAAGAACTGATAATATTGCACATTTGCACAGTATACATTTAGGGGCCAGGACTCAGTAAGTTCATGCATTTATCATTAATTCAACCTCATCATTAATATTATAAGAAAAATCAATTTATATATATATATATTTAATCAATTACACAAGTATCTTTAAAGTATTCAAATGTTAAAGAAATATTAATTCTATTTTTAAAATGTATACTTCATTACTTATTCTGGACACAAAATAAATCTCAAAAAAAAAAAAAAAAATTGTCACTGTTTTAAATTTTTTATAAATAATAAACTGTTAAAATATTACAAATATGCGCTATAGGCATTACATTTTTTTTTTTTAAATACGAGAAAGTAAAAGTTAATATAATATATAATATTATGCTCAATCCTGATTTGAGATGGATTACTATTTAACCTATTACCAGTTATATATACCACATAATATATAGGCTATATAGTAGGATTGATATTCAAATACGAGCGATTGTCTATAACTGTGGTTTGATGTCAATGCCACATTTTGATGAAATTTAAAGTGTTTATTTATCAATAGGTACCTAATATTATTGGCAAATGGGTCAATGACTCTAATTGTGAACTTAAGTCAATATAGGTATCTATTTATTATATATATAATATGTACTGAATATTGATATATTAACTATTTTGTATGTAAGTAATAGTAAAATGTAAATTATAGTAATCACTTACTGTTTTTATTTTTATTAAGTCCAATAAGAATAACTTTTACTAATAAATAATAATTAATAAGTAGGTACATTTAGTATTATTGCTTTAGTTTTTCTAAAGATTTATGGATTATGATCGAAATAGAAATAATATTACAAAATTCTTATGAACCTACTATAAAATAATATAGTCAATAAATATATCGAATATCGACTGAAAAAATTCAAAAATAATTGTAAAACGAGTTAATTGCACTATGTTTTTCTTTTATTTAATTAATTTCAATTTAATGACGCAATAAAAAATGATTTACTTAAATTATTATTAATCAATAGACACGAAATGCCCTTGTTTTATTTTAGGATATAACGTATATAGGTAGGTATAATAGGTATATATTATATTATATTATAAGGTACATAATACATATTATATAGTTGCATATTACCTATACAATTTGAGATTCTGAGCAGACTGTGGAGCGAGGGATTAATCTGAGTAAAAAAATCATTATTATTTTTATTTTTGGAGTCTTGGACTGGATAGTCGATATAGTATTATATACGTACATATTATTTATCAATTAATTAAACTTTACGCGATTAAAAAAAAAAAAAACATCGGTAACGATATGATGGGTTATAATTGGGTATATTATAATTTTATTAAACGTGGCATATACGAGTAAAAATAAAAAATTAATTTTTTTCACCTGATCTAACCCGTCTAAGACCACCGACCAAGCTAAATACAATATATTATACACTGTACCTATACGTGGGTCGCAGAAGCTTTAAAAAACCACACACACATACACAGAAGTAATCGATCATCTCGTTGAGACCCCTTTGGTTACTCTATAATGGCTGGGTATCTGAAACGTCAATTGGGTTTCTGGTGTCTTCATAATATTCACGTTCTAAATCGATTAACATTTTATGGTTTTAATTCTTCCTAATGTTCATATAGGTATATTTAATCAATTCATTTATTGATATAGAATTATTAAATATTCGATACCGTATTATTATAGGTACAGAGTGATCAGATTAGTTAATATTTTGGTCATTTGACGTACAAAATTACATTTTATTGTATACGTGCTAATGTATACTACGGTACATATGCTATATTTATGTTACCGAAATATGAATATAATAATATTATATATAATTATAACGAAAATGATAAAATAAAAGAGTCGTTCAGATATAGATGATAGAAGTTTATACATCGTCTCTAAGGTCCTCGTGTAGGATAGTGTATATATTATTATATTTAATTTGAAAACAAAGTTAAATAATTGCATTCAAAAGACGATTCTGAGGAAAATTTAGTAGGGATAATATTATTATTATAAAAAAAGTAGGTATTCATGACAAATGTATATGCGAATTTGTTATTTTTATATTTATAAAATATTTCCGTTATAAAATGTAGTTTTTCTTCAGGCTTAAGGAAATTACTTGAAAAAATCAAAAATGACCTATACAAATTAGAATTAATTTGTTATCAAAAAAGTTCCTTATTCCAAAACTCTTTTTACACGAAAAAATGTATACAGACAAAAAAATTCATAATCTTGAAAATTGTTAAAACCTACATTCCTCACTTTGCATAGAATCTCAAATTAATTTATAATAATATACCATTTTTTAATTAATTAATATTAATATTTAATATATAATAATCAATTTAAAAAATACTTTTTGGGGATTTTTTTTATTATTCATACCTACACTTAAATTATATTTTCAAAATATTTTATTTGAATACGAAATTTTGCCTCGAATGCATATTGATTTTTAGAACTGCATATAGGTATATTCCAATGTAATTTTAAGTAGGTATAGTTGCGTGCCAATAACGATTAATTTGAATATTTACGAAAACAACATTTTGTCAATAAAGTAAATTATTATTAAGGCGTACCTACTATGTCTTACCCATTTTGGAAGTATGTGGAACAATAGTATATGGAAGAAACATTATGCATATTTGATATATTTTTATTTGATAATAATTAAACAATTTTCTCACAAAGTCGATCTTATACGTTACATAAAAGCAATAGGTATTATATAATTTTAAATTAACCAAATTAGTTAAAGGATCGCGAGGGAAAGATATTTCATCAGATGTACCTATATAATTTATTGTCTGATTTATGTCGTATTGAAATCGAAATAATACTACATAATATGTATTAATTCTATTTTAGGGTAGATGCAGGGAATAAAAGTATATGCATTATGCATATATGGGTACCACCTATATACTATTCTGTTCTAACAAGAACAAATGTAGCGATTAAAGGATTTTTTGTTATTATTTAAAAAGACCCTTGCAGCAAGAAGTCATATACACAGGCACACAGCACATTATACACAATTATTATACAATTCATATTTAATAATGATTAATAATAATTATAATGATTGATAATAATATGATCGATTCTTTAATTTATAGGATAAACAAAAATACAATTTAAATTGTTAAATATTACATAATAACCCAGATTTAATAATGATAATTTTAAAATTAATTATTGTAATTTTAATAATAATTTTAAAACATGTACCATGATCGGTAATTCGATAGTGTATTTATCAGGTAGGTACACGTAGGTATCTAAAACAAAACAGTGTACCTAAATCAATATAAAAATAAAAAAAATGGGTAACCATCAAATAATATATTTCCAATTTCGTTTATAAAAATCTAATCGTCTAACCTTGATGGTTATTTTAATTTAATAATATGTTTATATAATAGGTATACATATAGGTAGGTATTATACATAAACTTATTTTGATCGAAAAACGGACTAAATGTCATAAATAATTCTTAGTCGATTTGTTGCAGTAGGCATTGTATTATTTATTATAGTATAGGCATACTATATTATTTTCTATAATAAATAAACAGAAAGCAGTATTATTGTCTAAATTATCATCGTGTTCGTTATTAAAATCCAGGCAACATTTTTTTTATCGATAATTCATTGAATCGCTGTACATTATCTATCTTGAAAACGGGAATTTTAATGATTATAACACCGATACGAGTGTAGAGATTAAAATGTTTACCTATAAATAAGTAAAAAATTTTTAATTAATATAAAAATAATAAATGTCACTCAATCAATTACAAATAATAATTAATTGCATTGCTATTATTTATTGAAATTCAAGATTGTATTTCTAAATTAATTGTTTTAATATATACTAACATATCTATTAATAATAGGTACCTTTAAATAATAATTTATGGATTCACTATTAAAACCACGAAAAAAAAAAAAAAAAATAGTTCTCTGGCTATTTTTGTTTCAATATTTTAGACGAGATTTTAGATTAGATTTCGTCTGCATATTACATTTATTTTATTAGTAGGTAAGTATAATAGATTTCTAATGTTATCTTTATACTATAGTCTATAATTAATTATATTTATACATTCTAGATACTCCTATAACCAATACTATCATTACGATGTACCTATGCCTAATTTAAAATTTAAGATTATAGCTGATTTAAGATTTTAATAGATAACAAAATCCCCGGATGTCAATATATAATTAAATATTGAAATATTTGCAGGAAACTTACCCTCATTGCAGAAACACATATTGCACATTTTGGTATACATGTCGGTTACTGGAGTAATAAATATCCCGGGAAAAGACAAATTTTCCAAAAAAAGCATTACAAAAAAAAAAAAAAAACAATTCAAATAATTAAAAATCACGGAAAACGATAAAATTAAAAGTATATAAAAAAAAAAAAAAAAAAAATCGAAATTAATCTGTATACAGCGAAATTTAAAAACACCGATCCGGCAAGACAGTGTTCGATGAACTACCGCCGCGACAACTGGACAGACTGAAGGGGCCGCGTCGAGAAAAAAATCGGTCCGCCTTTTCACCAACCCTAACCACCGTATCAGTTCTCAGCTCCCCCACTCAAGCGCTATAATATACAAGACGTATTAAGCGAACTCGGCGACGATCGTAGCGAAACTAGCGGCTCTTCGGGCACACGGACCGTCGATGATAACGTGGCCGATGATAATAAATTTATCACGTTTTATGTACACGAACACATACCCATATACCTACTATAATTTATTTTTATTATCAGTGTGGTAATGGATTGCCATCGAAATATTTTGGCACTTATCAAATCTAGATTGTAGTACAATCAATAATTGCGTGACCAGTGAGTTGTATCTTTAGCCTTTAGGTGGAAAAATGTATGTGTTTATTTTATAAATAAAAATTAATTTTAAGGGGTCAGGGGGCAATTATACATTGTAGCCCTGAATAATATTTTACATCGGAGACTATATTATATTTGACAAATTCGATTCATTTTCAATTCTAAATAAATACCTAGATACTATATATATTAGGTACCTACCTATATACATAATAGTACCTATCTACTAATAGACTATATATATATATATATACCTATAATGTACGCGCTAATTGACTCAAAATGTGGGAGAGGTAACTGAAAAGAAATTCTGAATTTCAAGATCTATGAAAAAATTTAAAAAAAAAACCATTTTTACATGTATGTCTACTTATTTGAATGTTATATTATATAACATAATTATTATTCATCACAATATATAACTTATACCTATATTATGATGGATATTGTTATAGGGTGCAGATAAACTGAAAAAGGTTCAAATAATTATTTCGATATTAGGCCATCGATGATGGTTTTTAATTGTTTTAAAAAGTCCAAAAACATTTTTTTTTTTATTATTGATACTATTATTATATATATATATAAGTAGTTAAAGAATACAATTAACAATTAAAGAAAAACTGTAGGAAGAGGAATTATTAAAAAATTGTATTCATTTTTCATAATATTGTAGAGGCGGAACTAGGATATTTTGACATCAGGAAATAAATGTTAAAATTACGCTTTAATGTATACCTATATTTCCTCCCATTAATCGATAAATTAACTTACAAATAACTAAATAAGCAAAAAAAATAAAATAAAATAATTATTCCTCCTTATTCCGAAAAAAATATGTTTAAAAATTTAAAATTTTCACATAATTTTACTATTATACATATATACGTCATAAATGATATTATATTATTAATTATCTATATTGTACATTGACACTCCGCTTAGAATCGTTTTATTAAACAGTATTCTACTAGAAGAGCGAAGTATGCTTCCAGCCCCTACTGACAGGATTGTTTTACTTGAAGTATTTACCACTCATATTACCCAAATCTGCAAATCTCATACGAATTCATCCGAATCACAAACAAATTTCGATTTATAATCTTGAACTTTGTGCTATATTTTCGTATATATTATTATACTATAATATTAATACTTAAAACTAATTATTATGATATATTTTAAAATAAATAATTTAGATAATATATACACGTAAATAATATATATAGAAATTATACCTTTACCTAGGTATAAATTGGACATTAATTATTACTGTTTACTACAAAGTTTTTGGTAATTAGTGTGGGAGAGAACAATGAGTATCTTGTAGGATTATTATGTATGTATCTAATTAGCTAATTCAATCTTTTTACAGTATACGACCTATTTATTTAATTTAATTACTGTAATAATAATATATGGTACTTCTGTCTTCTATATAATACTCTAAAAATGCATTTTTTTCATTATTTACATACCTTAATTGATAATAAAATTAATTATACTTATTCTAATAATACTTCAGTGTCTTGTACAATATGTAGGTACATGGTTAAATAGTATTTTATGTATGTCTAATGTCTATAATAAGTTAATACTAATATAAAAAATACAATATATTTAAAAAAATCTTTATATATGTTACCTTTAAATAATATTTAGGATAGAATATAGTGTTTTTTTTTCTTAGTCTCGGAAAATATGAAAAAATTAACATGTTAAAAAAAAAATGTAATTTTTGGAAAATTTAAAAAAATTGTTTAATTTTGATATTTCTTGATAGGTATAATATATAGTTAATTCAATTGAAAGCCTTGCTGCAACAACCAAATAAGTCCACTTTTTGAAATTTTTCAGGATAGATAAAAAACTATATTATGGTTCGAAATCAACTTTAAAAATTATTATTATTATTATTATTAGTACAGGCTATAGTCCAAAAAACAAATAATATACAATACAATTATTAATGTACAATGATAACTTAATGTATAAGAAAAAGCAAAAAGAACAATTAGCAAGAGAAAACTTGTTTACAAATAATGAAAAACAGAATAATTAATGATAAATGAAAGTAAGGTAAGTAATCATGGCTTAATGGT
>JAIPRL010004903.1:0-35199 GCA_025469235.1 Pemphigus obesinymphae | reverse complement strand
TCAAATTAATTTAATTTGATTTATTTTATTTAGCTTATTAATATCATATATAATAATATATTAATAACACATACAAATAAAATGAAAAACATTAAACAATTATATGATATATGAATACTGATTTAGATGATTGTTCCCATCACTAATATTCAATACTATGATAAAATGGTAAAAAAGTTAAAACATGTATTTTTTAAAAAGTACTGTTTATTCAATAATTACACGATTTTAAAACATTAACAAAAAGAGAGATGGAACAGATTTAAATCCATCAATGGTAATAATAACAGTTGAGCTCTTATTAGCATATTGAAATACAATTTAAAAGTTCCTATTTCATGTTAATAAAAACGTAGTATATAAATAACAAATAAGACATGTCAAAAAATAAACATAGTTCAAAGGCGTTATTTAATCCTAAATATAGTAAAACAATGTGTTTTTTTGGAAACTAATTAGAAAAATAACATGGTACTTTTCGTTTTTAACTACTGATGAATCATCAATGGGCAATTGTATTTATTTCTTTATTTGGTAGGGTAATAAAAACTTACATTCCTTTAAGTATGTTATCAAAATTTCAATCATTTATTGAAATTAATTGTATTCCCATTCTGTAGTACCAGGAGGGTTAGGTCTGAGGTCATAAAGTACTCGTGATATACCTGGCATTTCTTGAGCAGCAGACATATTAAAACAAGCTAAAAACGATAATATCATTGTAAATTAAAAAATATTCTGTTTCAAAACAATTAGGTAATTATAATTAAATCTACTAACTTAGCAAGTATATGTTTGCCAGGCAATGCAGGAATACCAGTCATAAAATCTTCTGTAATAAATGGCTTTATAACAATTGAACGTTGACACGATGGATCAAAATGTAAAGGTATAAGCATCACTGGCATTTGACTTACTTTGCGCATACTAATAGGATATAGTGTTAAAACCTAAAACCAAAACATTTTTAATTGTTAAAAAAAATTGTTTTAGAATTTAACTTCTTACCTTATTCATGACATGATCAGCTTCTTTTAGTAAATCTAGTAATACTTGGTAAACAACTGTTGGACCAGCAATATAACAAACCCTATTAACATTGTGACATACTCTAGGTATTATTCTAGCGAAATATGATAAATCTTCCCATATAGGCTTGGGGTCTGTACATGAAATGCCTACTAAATAAGTAAAAAAAAAAGAGGGCCTAAATGGCCTAAAATGCTAAAAAAAAAAAATAAAAATAAAAATATTATAGTCTGTTGTAAGTTGTAACATTTTAAAATATAACCTGTAAATCAAAATAAAAATATTTTTATGAAACAACAATTGAAGACTAATTTGAAAAGTCCCCATTATTCATAAAGTTTGCAAACCTACTCTTGATCTGAATTTCGATATTTTTTTAAATGATTCTTATTTTTTTTTTTTACAAATTAAGCTCATTTGGTATTGAATCCTTGTAGTGACACCTAAAAGATTAAAAAATATATACATTAAATAAATTAAATGTGTAGTCACAATGATTAATGAAACGGAACTCCTTCAATATGCTATCAACAAAAATAATATCATCTACAATCACAAAACATAAATCTACTATTTAAATATCTCTACATTATATAGTATATTATACAATATTATGATGTACCTATATAATGCATATACTACCTATTATAGTAAATATTATATGGTATCATAGATGTAGCTAGGATGGCAGAGTATGCACCTGCACACTCTGAACACTAAGGAAAAATTTAAGTACCTATTAAATGGAATGACATTATATCTGTTTGTTTTGATGAAGCATCATTGTCCAATTAGCAATGTTGCAAAAAAAAAATTAATGTCAAATGTATATATTATACATATAATGTATTTAATAAAAAGTATCAATTATAGCATCTAGAGACATCTAGCATTATTGTTAAGGTTCAAAACAAAATCATTATTAGAAATATCATCGAAATTATATTTCTTAAAATTATAGGGAGACTCATAATGATCACTTAATGAGGATTTTTTAAATTTAATAAGCAATTTTATAGGAACATGATGTTTATCAATTGAATGAACCAGAGAGTCAACTGAATAAATGGAATAAGTTTGACTTTTTCATTAAGCATTAAGCAGTTTGACAAATATAATTTTTTATAATGTTACATTGTTTTAATTTCAAAATATTTATATAACTATTATATAAGATACTACCAGACTTATGATTTTGAATATTTGGATCAAAAAATCAGTTAAAAGTATTTAAGTTAATCACCAGCCATTACAAAATTATGTTCAGGGAATTTAAAGTAATTAGACCCAATAGCATCACAATGATTTGAATACATATCGGAGGACGCATCTAGAGGTATATAAACACAACCTAAAATCATTTTTATATTGTTAATTATAATTTTTAAAAATAATTACTCAATTCCAACCATAATATAGCCAATTAATAATTCACAGCATATATTTTTTTATTTATAGCAATTAATACACCGTTTCTCCTAGTTTTTTCATTATATATATCCCTATATAAATTAAAATTAACATCAAAAACATTATTATTTAACCGAGTTTCAGTTAGTCAAATAAAATCATAATTATCATTTAATATAGGATTTCGTAAAAATGGGATTTTGGCTAATAGACCACATACATTTACAAAAATTTGAATGATCCTTCCTGGAGACTATTGTCGGAGTACAATCTGATTATTAATTTACTTCGATCAGAACTATAATCCATATTATTTTTAAATTGATATAATAATATATGGCTAAAATAGAATATAACCAAATATTCTCAATTTTGGAAAATACTCTTGGAAATATTTTCCTAAAAGATTATTACCATAATTTTACATCACTAGGAAAAATTTATTTGCGTTATCTGCCCCGTTAATACACCACTGTAATTCTTCATTAAAATGTGTAGGGTATATAATAATATTTTAAGAATAAATAAATAACTCACATTAATTCTTTTTTTATTTCAAAATATTTAAATTTATATTACAAAAGATATAATACAGAGTTCGAGTAATACAAAATACATTTAGGCTGATCTAATTAATAAACTTAAAAAAAATTTTTTTTTAAACATAATTAGGTATAATGTTATTTTATGTTATTTTTTTATATTCTTTATATTGAAAAATCTATTCATTTATAAAGTCAATGTTTCTTCTTTTTTGATGCAAAAAACTAAAAATATAAAAACAGAGGTCAATTAAACGTAATGAAATGTAATGTAAACATAAATTAAATGTAATGAATTATATAGTCAAGTCAATCTAATTAAATACATTTATAGCTTAAAACCAAAATTATATTTTAGATGATAAATATTTATTACATTGTATTATTTGGCGTAAAAATAACATACCAAGATATTGGAAACTCTTATTCCTATTATTATTATGACCGATAAAACGTACAATAAGTCGTAGAGTGTAAATCCATATTTAGATATAATTAAATTACATATATTCTTAACCCTAGAGTACACGCTTCACGGTCTAAAAGACCAGGCTTTTAGAATTGGTTTTACTATATTTTACAAATTCAAAATAATAAGTCTAATAAATCGGTACCCTATAAATATCTGATAAACTATAACTAGATAAAACAACCAACATTATACGTTCAAATGTCTGTAGTCTAGAAATGTTCAAAGTTTACATTACCCATTAAAACACGGTCTAAAATATTGTGTACTTGCTATACTGGGACATTTATCAACAATTTATATTTTATGATAATTCAATCAATTAAAACTTATTTTCCAATTGCTGACCGATAAATATTATCGGTATTTTGTAAGAAGTGCATTATGAGTTGTGACTATGGCGAGATTATTGCTAGTTAATACTAGTTCTGGTGTGTAATGTGTATCTATAATACATGGAGCACATTATATAGTTATTATAAAATCGAAAAACATCAAACTTGTATAACGGTGGCAGATCATATATCTGTAAAGAACATGCTGTAAAAGGCACTGTGCCTTCAATTTGAGTTTTAATTTAAATATTTCAATAAATGGTTAAAAACACAGTGTGCGTGTATTCCCGTGAATATTTTTAGTGCGTGTTCACTAGGGTTAATTAAAAAGTTATTTATGTTGAAAAAAAATGAATAATAAGTATATGTTATTTTAATTGTTTTTTTTTTTTACAATCAATGACCAAATTTAACCCAAATTAAATTCATATAGTAATGAATAAAACGAGAGGGTGATAAAATAAAAATTCTAAATTTTTTTTCTCGCGTATAATGAATGGCCACCTTAAGAGGACGCCGCACCTGCATTTCTGTCCATCTAATAGGCAACACAGCAAAATTACACTAAACAAAACAATAAATTGTGGTATCTACATTAAAATTAGAGTTAAAACACCTATTACTAATTTTAAAAAAGAGAATATTTTGAAAATGACAATTAATGAAGTTGTAACGTTTTAAGTTTTTTTTTTTTTTTTAAATGCTGTAACTTCTTTCATAAACAATATTTTACAAAAAGGATGTCATTTTCTAGAAAATATTCTCTTTTTTAAAATTAGTAATAGGTGTTTTAATTCTAATTTTAATGTAGACACTACATTTGTTGTTTTGTGTAGTGTAATTTTGCTATATTGCCCATTAGATAGATGAAGATAGCAAATGCAGGTGCGACATCTTTTTAATGTATGTGTATATTATATGAGTAGTGCTTGTAACATTTTGGATGTGTTTTTAGAACTTTAAATTATAGCAAAGTACACTATAAATCCGTTTTATTACAAGGTACGTTTAGAAAGTAAGTTTCATTTTCAGTTATTGCAGCATCAAAATTTTAATCATGATTTTGTACATACAAGTTTATATTGTTGATTCGTTAGAAAGATATAGACACCATTTTAAGACTGATGAGTAGCATATGCATTGTTCCCTATATAGTGAGTATTGATAATTGATACAATTGACTACCCTGCCGTAATGGAATTTTTGGCACCCAATATACACACAATTCTCAAAAATATGTGAACAAGAAAATTTGTTAGTGACATATTGGTAAATTCTATGTTCTCTTTAAGTTTGTCTTCAACTACATAAACCAAATATGGTCACCTATTTACATTTTCATAATCTTAATTAAAAAGTCACAATTATAACCTTATTATTGAATCACTCATCGAAATTTCCTGAAAAACCTTACAAAATTTGACGATACATTCAGAAAACGAATCACCAATCATATCTAACTTGTTGCTAGGTTTTCAGTTGTTTTATTAATTATAAACACTCATCACATGACGTATGTGATACTCACCAGTCTCAAAATGGTGCCTTTTCCTCTTCCCAACAAGTTAACAAATTTAACTTTAATGCACCACAAAATCACAATCAGAGTTGTGACGTGGCAAAAAATAAAATTAGAACTTACTTTCTGAACATACTTTAACAACAAAAGTTTTTATAGTATATTTTTACAGATTTATTGCTAAATGATGCTTAGAAATTGACAAATAATAATTCTTCAGCTTTATAAAGAATATGTTTACACATTTATACCTTGTGCAATTGAGAAAATGCAGTTCCAAACTTGGTGTGTATTTGTATAGAAGGTTGCAGCCATTTGGGAAGAGCATTTCGGACATTATCTCTTTGGTACCGTTTATCTAGTAGCAATACTGATGCATAATCTTGTTGATGACGTACAGAACGACCAATTGATTGATTTACAGCTTTCATACATAAATTTTCATAATGTTGCTGTCCAGAACCTTGACCCTAAATATTATATTAATGAAATTAACTGTTTTTAAATCATAATTTCACACAATTTGAACATAATTATTATAAATTGCTAAATTTTAAAATTTAATTAAAATAATATAATTTATACCATTTGATTATTAAGATACTTCATTTTCTCTTGTAACTCGGCAGACTTAATGTTTGGATATGGGAGACCAATGACTATAACACAACGTCCCAAATCATCGCTAAAATTTAATCCTTCGCTTAATTTACCACCTATAAAAAATACATTTATATAATAATTATATGTAAATATATCAAAATTAAATTACCAATAACACTGAATAACAATGCTCCTGTTAAGTTAGAATTTGAAGATGATAATGTAGAAATGGTTTGTGAATAATTTTTCAAAACTTCATCAACTTGGTTAGACAATTTTGGTTCTCTGAAAACCTAAATTTACATTTTAAAATTTAAGATACTGAATGATGTGATGAAAAATGTGGAATGGAAATTTATGGAAAATAGGTTTCTACAAAACTTATTTTTATTAAGTTTTTTTTACATATGTAGGATATGTAGGATTAGGTATATGGAGAATCTGTGTGTTAAATTTTAAATTTCTTAATGTATTTTAAACAATATACTATAAGAATTATTCTATAAATAAGTTTAAAACAATTTAATTAACCTACTATACTTATGTCTGACAGACAGACATATGTTAGGAAAAATATACTTTTTGAGCATGCTGGATTTTCTATTTCTATCCCCCTTAGTAACTATAAGTTCCAAACGGTATAATTTTAGAAAAACATTGAAAATTGAATTTATAATACTTTAAAAACAAATCAGTTTGTAGTGTGGCTAATTCCACATTCCCATGCATACACCTATATTCGATAATAAGGCAATTTGTATACAAATTACCATATATAAATGATAAATAAATAAAATACATTATTTATGTACCTATAAGATATGTATATAGAAACACATATTACAAAAATCTTATTTTCACAAATTTTACATTCCAGCTTTTTATTACACCCTATGATAAATGTGTGGGTGTGAGCGGAAAATGTGTTAAGTTAATATTTCATAAATTTGAAGTAAAGCGAAAATAAACTTTAACTGAAAACACGAGATCAATCATTTTAACATATTGCCTATGGTCATTACATGTGACATAACTTAAAACGGAAAAATCTAGACTTATCCTAAAACGTACATTGAATATTGGGTTAATTAACTTAACATATACAAAATAGTGATCTTTTTTTCTGCATTTTTTTGGTGTAAATAGCTTATTTTGCACAAAATATTGACTTAACCCCCTTTTCACACTCAACCATGGTATATATAATAATTATTATTAATTAATTTTTTTTTCATAAATAATTACATCTATACTCGCACCTTAAGAGTGAAATCAGTTACGTAAACTTGTTTTGTTTGGGTTTGAATTATACAGTGTTATCCAAAATAACACCATATACTATATATGTGTATAACAATAGTCAATAAATTGGTGCTTTGTGTAGCACTGTTCGACTATGGTGAGGTTGTAGGGTGGAAAACGGTTACCACCTACGTGACTAGTTTCACTCTTAAAATATGGCAAGTATCTTTGGTACTTTAGAGGTACTTTTTGTTATACATTAAAGCAATAATATATAAAAATTTAAAATATGTTTGACATGAATAATTTATTGTTGTTTCATTATAAATCAAATAAGAATAATAACAGAAACTTGAAATACTTGTTTTTTTAATTCAAATGGCTGAGCTAAATTAATTATCATAATTTTATATATACAGTAGAAACTTGATTAACAATGTCTCAATAATCTGTGCTCTGCACTTTTCTAAAAATTTGTGTGTAGCAAAAGTAAAGGCATAGGCGCATAAGCAGTATATTGTACGTAGGTTAGGAACGATAAGAACGATTTGCGGCTAAAGAAAAATACAGACAAGTCAAGCAATATTAGTAGTCAATGTCCTCCTGAACTTCTTTGAACAGGAAAATACTTCCATGACATCATTAATTAAAAAAAAATTAGAAGTTAAGTGAGGAAAATCATTTCAAACCGCAAAAAACAAAGACTGATTACTTCATAGTTCAAGCCCTGAAACTTTATGACATGGAAATGTGCACACATATGGATATGTATATATATAAAATTATTAACCGTGGTTTTAATTTATCCGTATGACCCCTCCCACCACTACCCCGAATAATCGAGGTTCTACTGTACCTATATTTAATTCTATATAATATATTAAAAAATATGTAATCTGCCTCACCACATTTAGTAGTAGTCTGAGATAACAGAAAAATATCACAATTTATTTTTTGAGATTTAATATCCTATTAAAAAATCTAGACAAGAATATTATTTATACTCTATCCCAGATAAAATGGTCTCTTCAAGAATAATCGTATTATGTTTGTTATAATTTATAGTGGATCGTTGATCATTGGGTGTCATTTAAACTGCTTCTGTTATCAAGCAACTTCCAAAACTCAAAAACCAAAATCTCATTGGATTTCATACAGCAACGCATAATTCTATTCCCTTGTGATTTATGATTTTATAAATTTTCTCTGTGAATATCTTTTTAATTTTTAAAAACTTGAAATACATTTTTATAAAAAGTTAAAATGTTTACTATTTTTTATCCATGTAATTTTCATGTCACTTACTACACAGTAGGTTATAAATTGGAAACAGAAGTGTTATGTCCTTTCAGGAAAATATTCAGAATTATATTTCTTGCATTCAATGAAACTAGGCATTAGCTAATTAGCCTCTATTATATGATGCAAAATTGTACATATTTACATATTTTATATAAAAAATATAAAGAAATTTGTCGGAGATCGAAAAATCAAATTTGGAAAATCGATTATAATACTTATAAATTAATTCCCACCTTTAAAACATTTAGAATATAGTCTAAAAATACTATTTATATTTAATAGGTTTTAGCAGTGGTAAAGTATCATAACAGACAATGAGACAGTGTCTACTCTCTTTTATATTTGAAAAATTATTAATATAATATTTAATTTTAAAATGAAGAAATTTGTATAAATGTCAATGTAAATAACATTTTATTTCTAGTAATTTTGTTTCTAATCTTTCAAAAATTATACAAAAATAAATGTAAAGCCACAGACCTTAAGTTGTCTTTCATTACTATACTATGGTGGTGGTATAGCGAGTGTGTGGGGTATGGGAATATGCAATATAACGATTGTAGGAGACGAGTTTTCAATCTTTACTGTTTATTGATTTAATAATTTATTGTTTGTCAACTTATATTGGGTGCACGAATACACTTTAGAGACCGGTTTCCACCCGTCTACTTACATTGGTATACAGAGAACCAATATTTATTGACTATTGTCATACATGTATACGTATGTGGTTATTTGGTGTAATGCTGAATAATATAAGTTTACGTCTGTCAACAAGGTATGTTTTTAATCTCATGTTTCCGTGTTATTACTACCACATATTTTTATACGAATAACTATTTATTATTTTATTATACCTATCGTGTGTTTATACTTAATAATTTGTATTTTATTTTCTTAACACTTAGGTATATAGTTTTTGTTAATTTTATGATTTTTTTTTAAAAATTTGTTATTATAGAGTGAAAGATTAACTTATTACCTATTGTAAAATAAACTATTCTATAGCAACAATTTATTTTTTAATATATTATTTGATTACTGAAAATTATTATGACTAATCATGAACATTTATTAAGGTAGTGTGAAATTTTTTTTAAATTTGTCTACCCATTTGATTTATATATGCTTCACAACTGGGTTTTATTATTATTAATTAATACTTATATTACATGTAATTTATAAGATATACAGTATCACCTGTATCAGAAAGAATTAATCTATAGTCTATTTGGTATAAGTACTATACCGGACAGCGAACTTATGTGAAAGAGTGTGGCTTTATTGTGCACTTTATTTTTATATATTACTGCCAACAAGGTGTTATATCATTTTAGTATTAATATCTGAAATATGGTTGGAGAATTGTATAATTTTCACCATTCGACATGGTTCTTACTTAAAAAAGACTATAGGAATATCTATAAAAAAAAAAAATAAATAAGCATAGAATCATAGAATATAATTACTTTTTTTCTTCCTGAAAGTCTGCTAATAACTTTGTTTTTCTCTAAATGCTGATAAACAAGCTGTTCATAATCATAAGATGGGAAAAAACACACAATTCCAGCAGGTACTGTTCGACAAACATTTTCAAGTAATGAACCAATTTCGTTCAGCTAGAACATAATATTTTACTTTTGAACAATACAGATTAACCATTAAACTATAATACAACAAAAATAATTCTACCATTTTAGCTGATGTTCTTTCTTGATAAGAAAAATCAAATTTTTGTCCAGTTGGTCCAGAACACAATATTAAAGGTAATATATGATTAGGTGGTATAACATGACCACAGCTAAAATGCACAATTCTGTCAGAGTTACTGCCATTTAAATTGAAAATTTGATCTTTAAATTCAGCTATAGGTTCCATTGTACCACCAGATACAATCACTGACCTGTTAAGAATGGTATTTAGTTAGTATAATATAGGTATATGCACAACTGTTGAAAATCGTCTCGTCAAATGTATTTAGTGAGTATGTTTATTTGTAGAACAAAAAATTTACTTTGCTGTACCCAGGGCACTGGCGGCTCATACTATGGTGCACAGGAGCACGTGAACCACCCAAAAAGTTATTAGATTTGTATATAAATTAAAATTTAGTTTTTATACACATTTAGTCTATTCACAGTTGGTAATTTGAAAATTGTTTATTAAAAAAGAAAAAAGTTTTTTTAGATTTTGGCATTGACGAGCGAGTCTGTTAACGATTAGATAACTTTGTGCATTATCCGGTCTTCCTAATATTGTTAACATGCACAGATACGTTGGTCGATAACACATGGTATTTTGGAGCACAATAAATGTATGCACCAATTTTCACATGTCGCGCAGTGAATCTTCAAAACAACATCCCATGCAAACAAAGTAATAATAATAATAATAATTTTTAATCACAATGAGTATTCTGTTTAAACGACTGCTTATACATCTCAAAATTCTGTATATATTAATTATAAATTAATATAATAAAAAATTAAATATATTTATAAAATATAAAATATACTATATATATACTATTTTGTAATAATAAAAGGTTTTTATTATTTTTAATTTAACATTCTAATGGTTTTAAAAATAAGTAAAAGTACATTATTTTTACTGTGTGTAAAAAAAAATTGTTTTTATTGATGCACATATCATAAAATTTTTGTGCACTATCTTATGTAAACACGAAGAGCTACCACTGACCCAGGGGTATGTTAATAGTGGGCTAAGCTACCTTAGCGGCACCCCTCTCTTGAAATTATTGAAAGATTGATAATAATGTTGATAAATACAGTCTTTATTGTTAAATACTTTAAAAATGATAGATACACATTTTTAAATTAGAAAGCTCTTTATCCCCAAAAATCCTATTTGACTCATTCTACCCAAAAAATAAAAATTTAAAGAAAAACCATATCATTGTAAAACAAATTTATTTGTTGCTACATGCAGAATCTAAAATAAAGTTGATTACAGTATTTTAAGGTTTTAGTTGCAGAGTATCAAATTGTATCAAATGAATACTAATATTTTGAACTTATTTCTGAAACATTATTAACAAGATATATACTGTGAAAACAACTTTTAAGAAAAATTGTCAGCCCTCCAAAAAAAATAACAGTACTTATAAAATAAAATAGAAAATATTTTGGAAGTATTTTTATAATTAAATGTATCCCACTACAGTATATTGCTTACATAGACTCATCACCCGTGGGTATACCTCTATAATATACCGTGGTAATTATAGTCACAAATTATAATTAATATAAAAATCAAAAATATTTTTAACATACCTAGCTTTTTCTACAATCTCTTTAAAATGAACTGCAGGGTTTAGGAGCAAAAATTTCAAGACTCCTTTGCCAACAATAGATTGTGTATTACAAACAATACGCCCATCTTCAAAGTGATTTGTTAAAGAATTTATAAACATTGTTACTGGTGTAAGAGGATTATTACTAATTACATCTATATTTTGTTGCTTGTTTTCATCTAAAATAAATATTAATAAACAAAAAATAAAAATAGTAATTTCTTAGTATGATTAAATTTACAAATTAAATATTTTATTAATTGAACTATTATGATTCCCAACCTTCTTTGAGTGTTTTGCTTTTCTTATTATTTTTAGCTTCAATATTTTTAAGAAAAGCTTGCAATTTGCTTACTTCTGGTTTAATTGTCAATGATGGTGTATATTTTTCTGAATAACCTCGAATCTGAACCAAAAATAAGAAGCATTTTAACATTTAAACATTTATGTATACAATTTGTAAATGCTAATTACTTTTTGACATATTTTGCTCTTTTCTAGAAAATCAACAAGAATAAACATATTTAAATGATCAATTTTAGCTTGATGTACAAAATCGTCAAGAGTATATACATTTGAATTAATTTCTTTTTTACTAGGTTCTGAATGACCAGCACCAGGAGTACCACCTATAACACATCAAAATAGTTAAATAAAACATATATAATATAATACAATAAATAATGAATTACCAAGCATAATAATAAATTTTTCAATAACATAAATCAATTGATTAAGGTGTAGCAAATTACTGGCACTGAATCTTAACTTAAACTTATCCTTATACTGAAGCAACTGACTATAACTGTGAATCAACTTAAATATTAACAAATTCAAGTTAAAATATTTAAAAACATAAATAAAATAATTTGTGTTAATGTATTATTAAGATACCTGTTGACCATTTATTTGAGAACTGTGTATATGACTGATTGTATCCAATAAATTGTGAGCTTCATCAATAATGAATATATTACCTTCCAAACGAACTCCACTGGCTTCTCTGGTTTTCTTATGTAATAATGTATTGTATGGTAAAACTACAATCTATAAATATAAAGAATTGAAAAGATATAAGAGTCAACAATTAAAATACAAAATAAAAAATATAATATTTATAATACAGTACATTATGAGAGTAGATCAAATATAAACCAGATTTTTTTTCAAAAAAACATAATACAACAGAACTTGATTTATTCAAACTTTTCAACTCGATACCTCAAACTTGTATCTGGTCCCTAAAATTACCTATACAAGCGATATATAAAAATTGTCATTAACTCAAAGGTTTTCATGAATAACTAACAAGTTATAATTTTATTGAAATTATTAAAAACTTTTTCTTGGATTGCTAGAATTTCCTATTTAATCCATTAGCGCCATACAACCACTAGCAGACCACGGGCATATTTTTTACACTTTTATGGTTACATAAAAATTCTTATATTAATTTTTATAAATGTTGTGCTGGTTCCACCTCACAACCTTGCCAGTTGAGCACTATCTACATTGATATAATTTTTTTATTGCACCACTTATACTAGTGTGACCTACACTTTGTTCTCTGGATTATATGGTTTTTGAGAATTACATCCCGTTGTCTCCACAAACTTTAAATGAGGTGCTTTTTGTCTGGCTATTGGAAGTGAAGTACTGTTTTTATGTACCAAAAATTTTGAAAGACAATGGGTGACTTCTTTTTTTTTTACTTATTTACCATTTTTAAACAAATTTATAAACTTTTGGAATAAAATTATTGCAATATTTTGGACTGCCGAAAGTTTGGTGACATTCAAAATAGACCCTCAAGGAAACAAGTTGGTGGTTGGTGACGTCTGGTATATGACAAGGGAAATAGAACTATTTTTGAATGCTCATTCTACATTGGGAATTTTAGTTAGTGCAGTGAGAGTAATGTTATTCAATGGGCTATTATGTGCAGATAAGATATGAGCAAATTTCATTTTGTTTATTTGAATTGGTGTAATTATTCTGTAGTTAAACATTTTCCGTTTATGCCATTTTACATAAAATGGATTTCAAGTAAGTACATTATAATATATTATACAATTCTTTTTTTTTGATAATTATTATTAAAAATGTATTGTAAACACAATATTGTATATAATATATATATAAAAGTAAATATACAAAAATTTAAATTAGAAAGCAATTCATTATAGGGAAACCAATACAATTTGGGTAAAAAATATGTTTAAATACAAAGGATAGTTATTTAGGAAATTTAGAATTATATCAGGGTAAGAATCTAAAATCAAATTCAGATTACAAAAAATTATTTGGTAAGGATAGTCCACTTTTAGTATTGTTAGATGAAATTCCAAAATAGTGATATTGTACAATAAAGTGGGAAGGAAAAAAATATATTAGCTAGTTATAATTATTTTAATTATTGTAATTTAAAAGTAATTATTTCTTTTCAAAATTAAAAATTTGCAAAAATAACAACAGTTGGGCATAGATAGTAGTCTAATCTATAAATTTAGTTGTAAGTAAATTTACTCTAATATTAGAAATTATGACATTTTGATAAGAATATTGAACATAAATTTCCTATATTGTCAGTTGGTTAGACAAAGATAACAAATGCGGGTGTGGTACCCTCTTAAAAAGATAATTTCACTAAGGATAACGGTTACGTTATCTCTTAAGCCAGGTCATCATTTTAGTAGGTTTTTTTATGTTGTCAGAAATTTGATAATAATAAACGGCACAACGGAAAATAGTACAACCTACTTAATTATTGTGGTATTAGCAGACAAATAGAGCAAATTTAACAGGTTATTTTTTTCATAACTCGCATTATTAATAATAATAAAAATAATATACAAGACATTAAAACCTATGTTAATTCCCATCACTTTTTTGGTCGCTAAGAAAAATATCTAATTTGTATTACGTTAAACACTCTCATAAATTACCTGAGAATAGTTTATAGATTTTCTACTAGCATAATATGGACAAGTTGATAATTGTTCGCCTCTACTTATTAACTCTTCAATGTCTTTTATTTCTGTAGTGACTTCCTCAGCCAATGATTGAATTTTTTCTTTATTATTATACACACATTTACATACAGATTCTAATTTCTTTTTTTTAATTACAGAACCAATTGATGACTCTTTTGTAGGTTTCTGACTTTGTTTTGAATTTCCCATTTCTAAACATCTATGTGCAAAATATTTTAAATATTGATATGATAAAGAATAAACAAGTTAATTAATATTTTTAAAATTACCTTTCATTAATTAATGTAATATTATTTAAACTTTTAACTGTTTTATTTATACAATATATTTGACGTGAGGCCAATGGAATAATACGAGTTGTTGAATAAGGACTTTTTTTAATTTCTGCCATAAATTGTGATAGTTGTGAATGAGTACGACTACAAAAATAAATCTGAAAATTAGTTATAAAACATATATTAATTACAGTTATAATAATATATAGAGAAGAACAATACAGTGTATAAAATATGAGGTTAGGAGAGTGTAACAAAGGGCAAGATAAATAGATGGAAAGAAAATTTTAAAGGATTATTAAATGAAGAGTTTCCTAAAGAGGTAATAGAACGAGTTTAATAGAATTTAGGTATCGTAAACTTAATAAGAAAAGATATATAGTGTGCTTAGAAAAATGCCCAACAAAGTTCTTTAATAAGATACAAACGTGGAGGAAGAGTTGTATTGTATCAATATTAGTAAGTAGGGCCAGGTTATGCACTAAAAAATTACATTTTTAGCACTTTTACACCTTTGTGTACTTGCCAAATGGACTACAGAATTTTTTTTTTACTTTTAACCAATTTTTTGATTGATTCTTTGTCATAAACCTCACCAAGATCATTTTATGTTTTTTTTTATCTGTAGAACATGATAGTTCAAATAGCCCCTCAAATAAATTAATGAATATAATCATGTGTTTGTACCTATCAATAATTTCTTTCACCTATAAACTACTATAATCCATTCAGACAATATATATATATATATATATATAAAGTAATTAATTGAATCCATTATGAAAAAACAAATCGTATTACTTTAGATTGACATTATAAAAAAATAATTTTAAATTTGATGATAATGATCAGACATACCACGTTTATTAACAATATTGTTATTTTATTATATTTAATACTATAAAATAAAATATATAAGGTTATATAAGTATAATAATTAAGTAATTGTAGCTTAATTATAATTAAATTTCTTATTAATTATAAATGCAAATATTAAAATGCTAAGTAGAGGATTTTGATTTACAGATAACACTGAATCTGATAGTACAGTATTTTGATTATAAATGTGTGGCTTAATTACCTCACAGGGCTTTAAAGACAACATAACAATGAGGGTCAAAATTAACCCTCATGGCAGTCAATGTGTGAAAATGCACTTATTAAAAACATCAAAATATGCAAAATAAAATTGTCAAAAAAACCATTAAAATTGTTTTGAAATTAATAGGCTGGAACAGGTAGGTACTGGTTATTTATTGTTTTATACTTTGTAAAATCTCGTATTTTATAAATTTATATTTGAAAAAAAAAAAAAAAAATGTGTTTATTTCCATTCATATGTGTAATTATAAAAATATGCCTAAAAATAACACTTATAATCCTAAATTAGCAAAATAGCTCTAAAAACCGTTAATATACAAAAACTAGTAAAAAAAATGTACAAATGTTACAACTACCAAGCCCTGTTAATAAGCAATCAAAAGAATCTTACATATGTGAAGATATTTGTTTTTCTATAAAGATGAAACGTTTTATTATATCTCTTTTCCTATATTCCTAAGTTACTATAATTACTAAGTATATAACTAACCAACTAAATGAGTTTTGTAAAATTTTTATTTTCATTACAGCAAGTTTTCTATTATCAGGTTTCACAAGCATAAGTCACTATTGGTCTAATATAGCTTGTATGTTAATGCTATGATAGCATTTGTTTCTAATTGATATCCTTATACATCTTATTAAAATCATTTATATTAAAAAAACACTACATACATAACCATTTTTCAAGGTGTTTTGTATAGGTCATTTGTATGTAAATTTAAGAAAAATTGAAATCCAACTATTTAAAAACATTTAAAAATACTGTTGTAATAGTACTACTTTTTATTGTTGTATAACAGCTTTATTCGTTTAAAAAAATTATGTTATACTAACATTCATATTTTAATCTTTATGGCTTTCAGAATGATTGTAGATCATTAATATTGGCCTCATATAAAAGAAGAGAACTTTTTTTAACTTTTGACAGAGAATATTTTTTATGCGTATTTTAAAACTGTAATGATTGATCCTTAAAAAAGTCAAAGTATTAAAATTTTAAATCGTTTATAAAAATACAATATAAACATTAAACAAAAATGGCTGTGTTAAAATTTAATAAATATTTTCAGCTTTTTATTTAAATAAAAAATATTTATCTGCGATTATTCTAGCTGATATACCTAATACTTGAACTATGACACTATGTTTTTAAGGACTACCTATTTTCCAAGGTGGTCTTCTTAAGACCCAAGTATTTGAACTTGAACCAAACATATTTTAAAACTGAGGTTTCCTACTTTTAGATTAGATAAGCCTACATCTCTTCTGGATAAGACCATGATTTTAGTATTTTCCTTATTAATACATAGCGCCATGTATTTATTAGAGTATGGGTGAGGACAGAGATGAAAATGTTAAGATGGATAAGAAGAATGACTAGAGAAAATAAAATTTGAAATTAGTATATTATAAGAGATAGCATAGCAATGGAAATGTTTTAAGGAGAGAAAAGACAGAGGCAGTAAGATTAATAAAGGTAATGTATGTTGAAATAAAGAGGGGGGAAGAGGAAGACCAAAATATATATGGGGAGGAAAAACAGAATAAGTATACAAGAGATCGAGTTAAGTGGAAGTGGAGGACTAGTGTACTTAACCCCAAATAGTTTGGAGAGAAGGCAAAGGAGAAAAAGACAGTCATAATATGTCATAATATTACCTGCACACTATTATAATTTAATTTTTCATCATGCATAATTTCAAAGTCATCTTTAGATAATGATTGATCACATTCTTCTAGTAAAAATTCAGATTCTTCATCCAAAAGATATTTATCATTTGTTTTAACTATTTCAGTATTAATTTTTTGGTTCAAAACATTATCTTCCAATGATTTGATTTTAGATTTTTTAAACTCGTGTTCCTGAAAAAATTACAATACGAGTTATTTTAAGTTATACTATAATATAATTATTTTAATTCAAATTTACAATGGGTACCTTTTTTATTCGTTCAATGTTACTGTTAAACTCTTCCAATGATTTAACCATTAAATTTATTTCATATATTTTCCGTTGTTGTTCTGCCAACTTAGCTTGTTCAATCATCCAATTATCATCATCGTTTAATTCCTCGTTTTTCTTGGTAAGTGACTCCAGTGTTGTTTTAAATTGTCTATATTCTCTTTTTTCATGGTCAAGTAACCAATGCATAGCTCCACATATAATACTTAATGTTTTACCCTAGTAAATCATCAATTATTATTATTAATATTATTATTTAATAGAACATAAAAGTTTAAATATATTGAATTAATTGATTCATAAGTCCAATTAATCAAATTTTTGAATAGAAGGGTATTAAATTGTTTTTAATTAAAAAAAAAAGGTACTCCTTTGTTATTGCAAATACATATGATTCAGTGAAGAAAACGTAACTATTAGGGTTTTAAGTTTTTTAATTTAAATTATATAACAACACTATATATAGGTATAAAATATAAAATATTTAAAAAGTGGGAACCACACACCTCGCCAATTAATGACTGATTGGATTTATCAGTTAAATGAAATCTATATTTTTAAAAAAATAAAGAAAATAAATTGAAAATATAAACAAAAAAAAAAAAAGCTCTGATGGTGGGGGAAAGGATACAATCAAATTTAAATTAAGTAGAATCACGTAGAATTTTGACGATAAAATGTAATAAGATGCGATGAAACTTAATTATATTTTTTTATGAATATCAGTAAATTATGGCATTACAATTGAGTATATGTTACAGTCAATGTGGAGTAACAGGGCACTGTGAATAATGCTTAGTCATTGTGTACAATGTCCAATTTAGAGGTTAAAGTTAAAATTTAGTACACTGTCCAGACATTTTATAGAGTGACAAAATGCTTGTTGAACAATTTAAGCTACTAGTTGGTACTTCAGAAAGGTAATTTTTTCATTTTCCCAGAAATTTCCTCAAGCATAAAGAAAATCTACCTTTTATATGGTGTATGCAATATAACTTATCAAAGACCTTGTATTCACCTATCACAATTTCTTAATTTTGACTACCATATAAATGTCATTATCGATAAAACTCAACATTTTGGATTTTATTAAATGTAATACAAAAATGTTTATTTCCACTGTTTGCCTCCAAACATGCTACTTTACTCTGGTTTGGTCGATATCAGAATATGATGTCATTGTTTAGCGTCTTTACTTGGCCAAAGATACTTTTTAAACTATATACTACTTTTTATTTAAAAACTTCTAACTATATAAAATTAAATTCTGTCTCATGTTGTCTTTATCCTCAATATCGATCATCCATGTAACGACCACTCTCTCATACAGAGAATATTGAACATACCAACACTTTTCTCTCACCACCACAATGCTGATCTCCATTTTATTCCATCTATACTTCACACCTCGTCTTCTTTCAGATATCAGTTTTTACATTTCCTCTTACTTTCCATATCCTTATCACTCCACATTTTAAGGATATAATCATTCATTACACAAAATGCTCTGCAGCATGAATAATTTAATTATTATATATAAAAAAATTTTATAAACAATAAAAATGTGTTTTATACAAAATAAATTTACTCGCTGTTACTTAGTCTTAGTAATTATGTTACCTATATCAAATACTACCATTTAGCATCAATAAATTTGTAAATAAATGATATCTATATGTACCAACATATGTGTGTGTGTAAAATAATAAAAACAAAAACATTTTATTCCAATTTAAGGTAGGTAGGTATTAATTGTGTAATATATACATAAAACTTACAGTTCCCGTAGGACTTTCAAAAATTCCAATTTTTTTGTCTTCCAAAGTCGAATAAAGTGCAGTCATGAAATCATGTTGAATTTCATATGGAACGAATGGAAATAAAAAACTTGAAGGTGGTACAAGTTTTTCTTCTATTATAACGTCTCTGTAATTCATACCCCCAGACATGTCTGGAGTTCTTATTTAATTCGATATTAAACTTTATTCGTTAAGTAATAAGTAAAAACTGAAATATAGGTAAAACCACAGATATATATGTATATGTGGGTAAAACTAATTTTTAATACCATGATATAACATATACCTATATTATGACAAAATATACGGTTTATCTATATTCTATAGTATTTGCTTTTAATTTTTAAATGAAAATACTGTTGAGTCTGTGATATACTGATAACTATTATCTTCAGCATGAACTTGTTCGTGGTTGGTTCGGAAAATAGGTTCCTGTGTATCAGTGTCGTCAAATCAAATCCAATTATTATCATAATTGTAATCACGGACGACGGTTTTATTTTTTTTTAGTCAAACTGGCTACAACTCGTGGTGGACAGTATAATCTACTAATATGTGTAGATAATAGGTAATAAGAAATTATTGCATAATATTTATGTTTGAAATTCATATAATATTTATTATATAAATATCATGTACATTGTATTTTATTTATTAAAGGTATTTGTGATATGAGCGAAAACATTATAGGTATCCTGTGTTTGCTCAAATGCCAATAGACGATAATGTACAAATTTAAATTTCACCTGGTCGTGTCCATAATCTACACCACTCTACACAATAGCCTTGTAAGCATTTATGAATAGTCTACGGGAGAGGATTACAGTAGAAAATATTTGTAACAAAATATATAGTGGATCAAGAATCTCATTTGTGTAATAAATATTTAATAATTATAATGTATGAATATACAGATTTATAAATTTAATATACATAATGTTTGTAGACACCTTGAAATAGAAGTGGAATTGAACGGCCAGCTACTATTCATGCAATTGCCAACTCTAGAACTTGGACTATTCCACACATTCCTGAATCATTGAGGGATTGGCCGGACATTTTAAAAACAGGTGGTCTTATGTTATTAAATGTAAATGGAGTGAAGGATTTCTTCTTTCAAGGACCATTGGAAGTCTTATAGGATGATGGAAGTATTCATTTTGTCAGTGTAACTTTAACGAACATTTTGTTTTTGCTTCAAATGAATCTTCATTTCCAGACTGTAAGAACCAAATGTATGGATGGAACATTCCAAGTACGATCATGACAACCGCGGGATATAGAACAACTGTTTAAAATTCAAATAGTGTTCAATAATATGGTAAGCTAGAGTTAAAATAATTATTATAATACATAAGTACAAGTTTTTCAAATAGTTTTGGAATTTTTTATTTATGAAATTTTTATTGCTGTGTCTAGAGACCCGGAAGTCCGTGTAGTTTTTGTATACATGGATGTCCGTGTTATCAATGCATATCCAAACGTCCGTATCAATACAAATCCGGATGCAAAATTGGTTATTGGAAAATACGAAATTTAGGAAAAGTGGTCGCAACTCCTTATGTATGTATGTATGTGTGATCACTAGTCAATACTGGTATCACAGAATCTTCTGTGCTTAATGATAGTGCCTAGTATGTTACATAATATAACTCATGACAACATTTTGTCATGATGTAACTTGTATATTGTAAAAATAATTAGTATGTGTGCTCCCAAAATATTATAACTGCCCTCCATAATTCAAGCACCAAATTACCCATCTAAAACTTGTTTTATAGACATTTTAAAGCGGATTTCATCATCTTTGAGAAACATACATACTCGTTTTATATAGGCGTTGAATGCTAACCGGCTCAATTGTGAACCGGTGAAATTTTGAGCAGGGCAGGTCTCGTATAAAGTATTTGTATACGCAATTTATACGATATAATTTTTTTTAAGGTGGAGGGTGTATTATTATGAATAGTTGAACTGGTTAACAAAATATACCTACTTCGGCGCCACTGTATTATACAAATTTAAATGCCTATACCTACATCTAAAAACTTAGGATTTTTTTATTGTTCGAAAATATTAGTAGGTATAGCATGGTTTTAAATAATTGTGAGAGAAAGGGAAGGAGAAGAGATTTTGCATCCGGATCTGTATTGATAATACAGACGTCAGTGTATGCAAAAAATACACGGACTTCCTGGTCTCTAGACACGGTGAATATTTATTTGTTATAATTTAGATTTTAGATGGATAGAAGGAGCAAAGTAAGCCAAAAGTGTAATCTAAATATTTACTAAAATTAGAAGTTATTAACATACTCTTATTCTAAACATTATTAGTTAGAATATTTGATTTTTGTATATTAAAGTTATAAGAAAATTATTATCTACCTATTAGTTTGAAATAAAAAATATTATTGGTATTAAAAACATTAAAAGTTGAAATTAATATTTAATTTCCACAAGTTAAAATATATTTATTATAATGTTATATATGTTTTAAATTATTAATTATTAAAAAAATGTTAAATTCCATTCAGACTGTAAAATATTATTATAATTACCATACTATATAATTAATTTACTTCTTAGGTAATTTCAATTGTACATATTCTAATACTATTATTATTATTATCACATTCTACATATACTGTAAAGTGCTGCAGTACTTAAGGTATGATTTACAGTTAGACTTTGATTATGCAAATCTTCAAGTCATATCAGACTTTGAATTAACTAGGTCTACGTAATGCAATTGCCCGTGTACTGCCTAAAACAACAATTCTGGTTGTTGGTTTCATTTTATCTAAGTTAATACTGACAATTTTTACAAAAGATTACAATCAATAAAAATATGTAATTATATAATAAATTAATTTTTTTTACAACACAAATGAGAATGCAAGACACATTTTACGAATGGTAATTATGATTTACAATGTTATGTACATGGTGTAAATTGAGACTTTATTATGGAGAAAAAAATTTTTTTTTCTAACCTACTATTATTAAAAAAATTCTAACTGCATAATTTAAAAATGTCTCTTAGTTTTGTATTATTTCTATAATCTCTTTCTATATACTATATATCAACTTCTTCTCTTTGCATTATCTCTCAAATATCTATATTTATCATTAATGAAACATAAAACCTTGAAGTTCTATACAAAAATCAAATGTGTGTACAAAATAAGCAACTTTTTAAGTAAGTCTTTTCTTAGACTGCAAACATTTTGTGAATAAAACTCAATAAAAATAAATGAAATTTTTAACTTATAAGAAATACAAAATATATTAGTAAATTGTAGATTCCGAGTGGAAAGAGGAATTTCTTGGTATTACAATAATGTACAGGCAGTTTAAAGGATATGTAAGTTTAGAGGAATACTACACACACCTACTCATAATTATAGTTATAAATCTGAATAAATTAATACCAGATACTTAAAAAATGTGTACCAAATATTTATGTGATGAATAAATTTTTAAAAATTTTAGGTAATTCATAAAATATTCCAAAAACTGTTAAAAAAATTTTAGTACCTATATTCACACTTTTAATAGAAAATATGTAATATGAGTTTTTGGGTACCTACAGAGCTTTTTGATGAAAATGAAATGCATTTCAGTTGATAATTTAAATTTTAATAGGTCACTTTTCAATTTATAAAATAGTTCCATAATAAGAACATATAATTTAAAGTACTATATACTAAGTGTATAGTAACTTTCAATCAGTACCATCATATTTTCTATGGTACCATCTAATTAAGTTAGCTTTAGTATTATTATTAAGTTCTGTGGTATTATTTATTTGTCTGTTAACATTTATTTATGTATTTTAAGTGTTTGGAATATTTTATTAATATTTTGGTTTTATTAGTGCTTATTTTAAAAACTTGGTTATAAATCTACACAGTAATTTACTATTTACAGTATCATAATATAATTAACATTTATTTATTATTCTTCATTAATTAATTAAATTAAACTTGTACATAAATATAGTATGCTCATTTTTATTTTAACCATTTGAATTTTATATTTGATGGTTTACAATGTTATGAGACAATTCAAAATATGTACAGAATATAAATTTTTAATTAATAAAGACTTGTCACTGTGATGTGGAATAAAAGTAATAGTTGTTCATAAATAAAATCACAGAACATAAAATTATTCCACTTATAGGTTATTTCTAATTGACAATTGTTCTACAGATTATACTTTTTGCGTTTGCGGGGGGAGGGGGACCGTTTGGTCTTTTCTATTCCAGGCTAAGCCTTTTCTAGTGGGTTGGGTTATTATTACATATTTATATGTCTATGGTCAAAAAGACGGTTGTGCAACCACTTGGAATAATTTTGGAATAAATCATGAAGGACCAAAAATTTCATTGATGAATAAATTCTCATTATCATTAATTTTATTAATAAAAAAAAATTGAATAAATATGTACCTATCTTTAGTTTAATTTGGTTAAAATATGTGTTCTAGGTATAAACTGTTCAAAGGAGTGTCAACCGCTTCCTCAAGAAATCCCAGGCCTGACAATGTTGAGCAGCTTCTTTGCGGACCTGAGAGAGGTCATTACCCAGACCACGCAAGTCTGAAATTTAACCTCATCGCGGAGGACTGTATTCTGTTTTATAGTTTGTACTACTTTCACCGGCTGGAATTTGTCTCCATGGTGGACGTCAAACCAAGGAGCTAGATGAACGATGCAAACAGATACTTGGGGCTGATTATATGGCCTGAAAATTCAGGCTGGTGGGATCTGAGTAATTGGACTAATAAGAGATTCTCAAACCGAATAATTGAAGATGACGGTTACTTCTGAATATGGATATTCTGAATATGTTGTACAGGCTGGCTGGTTGCATGAACTGGAACTTGAAGACTGGAACGAAGTATGTTTCTATTATTGTATATTCTATTTTGTTATCATAATTAAAAGGGGATTGTCTCCCTTCAGCATCCTAATAAAAATTGTGTTATTGCCACAGATATATAAAACAATAGCTAACTTGTTATATGACACCATTTGCATGGTAGTCAATGTTATTGTTTATTATCCACAGTATATATGAATGTATAATGTATGAAAATACAAGCGTCTAGAGACAGTGCCTCTATATTATTATTATATAATTTTTTTAACAGTTATCAACTTTTCAGTATTGTACAGTGCTACTGCCACATATTATATTATATATTCATATAATCTGTGCTACTGCTATCACATATCAATTTCACTTACAGAATCGGTTAAAAACGAAATTCAAATATAACATTCTTTATTCTTAATTTTATTTAATTATGGAGATGGAAACAGTTTTTCTTAATTTTATTTTAGTACAAGGTAAATAAATTAGGTTTTGATGTATTAAATATTTATTTGAATCAATTGTAGAATTTAATAATTGGAAGAGAAAGAGGAAGCAGACTTTGTGTGCAATAGGTACTTCTAATTATTATTAACAAATAAAAATAAATAATACTTTATTGAATTAACACATACAAACTTAAGTGACATAATATAAATTAAAACATATTTCTGTTTAGTTTATATTAAGTTAATTAATAAGTATTAAGTGATATGGTGGAGACAGAATCTTCTGTGGTGGAGATAGCATGTTGTGATACTTGAGAAGAAAATAATATAAGATGAGAGGCGCTGTCTCTAGACGCTTGTTATGAAAATCAGTTAAAATTTGTTATCATTCTGTAAGCATAATAATAATAGTCACTAAATTATTTCATAGACACATAAATATTATAGGTATGTTTTATATACTAGATTGAGTGCAACTCCTTTTAAGTGAGACTAGTTGTAAGTTCAACACCTTTTGAGTGCTGCAAAACCTTGAATTTGTAACCCTATTTGAGTGTGACACTTTTTGAATGGAACACCACATAAGTGGAATTATTTTTTAGTGTAATTCGTACACATCGTGTTATGTATTTTATTGGGATCTGGAATAATCTGTGACTAAAGTTTTTGAGAAATAATACTGTTAATTAATTAATTTGAAAAATATTTCACCTGCAGAGGAATTTGGAGTTTGCTTTCTAGAACATAATAAATGTCTGTCACACATAAAGTGTTTCTGTTGTATATAGATTGACAAAGTCAATAGGTAATTCAAAAATGTATCAAACTTACTATTCTCGGATTTTAATAAGAATATCTTGGTTCTCGTCCATGTGTAATGGGTTTCACACAACACACGTAAATTATATTTAATAAAAATATTGATAAATACCGTAAGTGTCCAATGACTTGAAATATAATATATATGGGTTGGTATAATAAAATATAGTAGGTACCTACCCTGCATATGTGAATTCGGTCGGACTTATAGTACTTACTCATACATACATACATACATACTTACTTTTGAGTTTTTATATATGTGGAAATGTTTATACCTTTAATATTTATATGTCTATGAAATAATTATATATATTTATATGTCAATGAATTATTTCCGACTGAAAATATTATGTGGTAATATAGATACCTAATTGATAAGGTTATTATCTAAACATTGACCACCATGCATATGGCAGCTGGTTTCAAATAATATTGTCAGTTATTTATCTAGTGTTTTATATATCTGTGGTTATTACTTACTATCATTTAATAAACGATGGTGGCCCATTGGGATTTGCAATATCCATGGAATCGACAGTTACAAAATAATAGATGAAAACTATTTGTACATATTGTTAATTATTCAACTATAATATATAACTAATGAATATCTATTTATTTTTTAGAAGTATCTAAAGAAAATTTGAGAAATTGTAGGTTCCAGAGGAGTAGATATGAAGTACAAGAATGATGATGGATATACATACTTGAAAAATCAACAAATGTTGAATCTATTTTACAGTTTGTTGTGCATCCTGGAGATCAAGGTAAATCTTTATATATATTTCTTCTGTCCATGTGTAAGTATTTAAACTCTTAAACGGTTGGACCGATTTTAATAAAAAAATGTATGGATGTTAGAGTGGGTTCTTGGATGGTTTAGATTCACAATTGGATTCAGTAGGTGGCCCTGCAATCAGGTTCTAGGAAAAAAAATTTTTTTTTACGATTTTTCACAAATCATAATATTATAACCCCATAATTTCATCCCCTCCCCCAAATAAAAAAAAACATCAAGTTCATGAATAATTGACCATTAAAAGCATCTGAGAAGATTATGAATAATTGACCTTCTGCAAAAGTTTGTGTACCATAGGTGGCGTTGATGTTGAAATTCTGTGATATTTATAAATATATAAAATATATTTTTTTTAATTTTATTAAAATGGATTAAGCAAATAGAATATGTAAAATTTTAAACACTGAAGCAAACAAAGTTGCATAAAATAGCTATGTTGTACCTATACAGAAAAGTTTCTATTAAGATTAATAAAATATTTATAACAAAACAATCTAATCCAGGCAACACTGAGGAAATTGAGCTTGCTAAATAATAATTTAAAAAAATTAATTGAATATAAATTTGATATTATTATATTAAATAATAATATCTCTACCTATTTCACTTACCTTACTTTTATATTAAAATTAAAATGTTTCTCAACTCATGGGTTGTAAAGCATTTTCAATGGGCAACGAACATATTTTTACTTAATGGGTGTTAAGGGAAGGTCCAAGTCTCCAATATTCAATATATTTGTATAATTTGCTTTTATTTTTAATTTTAGTTGTGCCAGTTGGTTCACCAAAAATATTAGTTAAATTTATTGGTCGCATATTAAAATAGGTTACAAAATAATAAATAAAGTTGTCATGGTTACCTATTTTTATTTTTTAATATTATACTTGCCAAACTTAGAATTTAGTGTAGAATCGTCTTTCAGATGCAATGATTTATATATGCTTTAAAATTTTAAACTTTTTTGTTTCATACTTATGACCACTATAGTTATATAGTGATGTAAAACTGCAAACATTTAAAACCTGATATCTTATACCAAGAAATAAAAGTTGGATCTACCTATCTATTTAGAATTTTTTCCTCAGACCCAAAATTTTGGTGGTATGGTCGTAAAAATAAAATATTTAACTAACTGCAGGATATTTTTACTTGAAAATACATATAAAAGTTGTACTTGGAGATTTTCTATTTTCAGATTTTATTCCGGACTTCAACAATAATATAAAACCTAAGTTTTACCTATATGTTCATATTTTAAATGTAAATTTTATTTTAGTTGTGCATTTTTTTAGGTAGAGTAATGAATAATAATATCACTACAATTATTTTGATATAACTGGCCATAAAAATCATCCATAAAATGATTTGGCAATACAAATTTTTAAAAACATTTATAATTAATAGGCACAGACTGAACAAATTTCTCTTCGTATCATTTATAACAAAGTAAGTCTGAGATTTATTTTAGTTGTGTTATGTAATCATGTGTATACCAATATTTTATATAGTATGGAACATCATTGGAAAGTTGGTCATTCTATTTATTTTAGACTGAACTGATTGAGGAAGCTTTTGATTTTTCATTTTTCTGTGAACAACTTTTTGACCCAGACGATTTGATCTAATCGTTATAAGTGTATTTACTTATTTTTACCTATATTTAGTTAATAATTTTTGTTTTAAAGGATAATAAAATAATTAGTAGGTACATATAATTAAAACTGGGTTTTAAATATCTAAAAATGTTAATTGGGTTTATTTATATTATATACCTAACAATTGTAAATAGTAAAGAAATAGTATTTTGTAGTCAGAACTTAGATTTTTAAATTTTTTTCTCTTCACTCCATGACTTTTCGGTTTAGGAAAAAATTTAAATATATAATATGTCTATATCGAAAAACTTCATATTATTTAGATTTTTTTATTTGTATATCGTAGAAAACATTATAGCAGGATGAAAATTTTGAATTATATATTTATTTATCTCGGTTTATAAATAATTAATAAAGTATACAAATGTGCAGGGTTCAGTAATTATCGGTTAATTATCAAAATTACCAATAATATTTATAATTATAAAGAATTTTTTTTTACCAATTTGTAGTTTGATTTATATTTTATAATTTATCAATAAAAAAGTTTTACATTGATTTATAAAATGAAGTACCATTTTATTCATTGTTAAAACTAAAATTAAAAATACTTATAAACTTAAAATTAATTAAAAATGTATAGGCACAGATATATTCATTTTGAATAATAATTACGTGTGTCATGTTCCAGTCATTAATACTCATCAATCATCATCACTAAGATCGTCTATTTCTTCAGTAGGTCCATCTTTTCCCCAAATCCAATTGATGTTATTTTTTGAAGTTATATTTGAATTAAAATATTTATAAGCAAATGTTTGAAGCTTTTTCATTCCCATATTTATTACACAACTTTGATTGCACAATGGAAAAAGTTGAAAATATTTTCTCAACTCCTGCAGTACTTGCAATGGCAGAAAGTACTTGATTGCAGAGTATAAGCTATGAATCTTAATATTTTCCAATCAAAGCATCTATTGTTTTCAAAATGTACAGAATTTCACTAAGTTATTGGTGACATGGTTTACAATGACTTTTCTTATAAATGTGATTTAAATGGTACAAAACCACAATGACACATTAGAATTGTTAAATAATCTGCATTTATATCTCTTACATATTCATATCCTTGATCAATCATATTTGCCAGATAATGAATCAATGAATTTATAGACTGTATTCTAGTGAACTATATAACTACCTAGTTGCTTTTCACTGGCTTGTTTAAATTTTGAAGTTACCAAATGAGTTACCAATATTTTGAAAATATTTAATAAATTTGATTATACATCCTCCAATTAGAGGCAACAATATATATTTTTAAAGATGATTTAGTATATGAACATCACATTCATATTGGAGTATACTGAGATTTTGATCAACTGGCCAATTTTTTCTCATTTTAGAAACAATTCCAATATTACCTGTTACAAATCCTGTTACCTGAATCAATATTTACTTTGTAGTTTTCTCACCATTTTCAATTATTTTTCTGTGATTGATTGAAGATATTCTGCGATATGTTGTTTTCCTAACATATCAATTGTATTGACTAATACATGATTTTCTTCTAAATCAACTTTGTTACACAATTATTTTATAAGAATAAAAAATTATAATAATAGATGCAAACTGCATTTTATTTTATTTTTTTAATCTAGATTATATTAGTGAAATTTTAATTTTTCTATCGCCCGAAATAATTTGACGATTGTACTTTTTCAGCATTTTAGGAATGATAGTTTTTATATATATTTTTATAGTGTACACACTCCCTAAGTAGTTTAATCTAGCCACCAAATCTGTGCACACCAGTCATCTGTTAAAGGAAAGCTCAATGTTTGTGCCCCACTTAACTAGTCTTTATAAGTTATCTTGTAAATGCAAACAATCCTCAAGAGTATCAATTTTAAGAAAATTTGCAAAATAAAAAAGTTTACAGTAACATAGGACCTTTGAGACGCTGCATATAAATTTTTATGTTTAGTAGACAACATTAAAATGTTACATTTGTCTTTCCATTTTAAAACAACAATGTCATTTTGATTTTGTGTTGCAACTATTTTCCCCTTTTTAATTTTGTTTTTACAACTACTTCTGAATTATATTTTCTGTTAGAACATAATGTGCCAAATAAATTTGTCGATCTTTCAAAAAGTTTATTTGTTATTTACAGATGTGAACCAGTTATCTGTGTAAATAGTTCTTCCTTTATCCAAATAATCTTCGGCTAACTTCATAACTATTTTTATGGAAACTTCTGCACCAGGGGTGGCCAACATAAATTTTAAACTCAATTGTGTAGCTATCTTTTATACACAATTTAAACACTTTTGATACCTTACTGATGTTGTTTATTTTTTATGTGTTGACGAAATGTCAATCTTCCTACAATAGGTATAACCAAGGCTGGGCATTAACGAGTTAAAAGTTAAAAAGTTAAGTTACTTAACGCGTTACTTTTTTTTAAAATTAACTTTTAACCTAATAAGTTACTTTTTTATTAAACTTAACGTCTTAACTTCAAGTTAACTTACACAAAAGTATCTAAGTAAAATTTTGCCCGAAGAATACAATGCAAATTTTTGAATGAGAACTTTACTTTTTAGTACCTATACAAAATTTTAGTAGGTACCTACAACATTAGTACCTATGTACCTAATCGATGCACCACTCACGCACATGCCGGACGTTGGCCGTTCACAAAATTACAATGTAAAATAATTTTAATATAGAATACCTCTACCTATAATATACACTAAAACACAGGTACCTAGAGCGGCTATATAGTTATGTACCTACCCGCATGTATACCATTGTTAATTTTGTATTATCAATGTTTTCCAAAGTAATAAATATTAAATAATAATAATGTTTTAAAAATAAGTAATATACCAAGTATAAATTGTTACCGAATATTTATTTATTTTCACAGATGGATAGGTTCCATTTCCAACAAAAATTTTGAAATGTCTTTGTTGTTAAAATATAATAAAAATGTCTAATAAAAAATCAATTACATTTTGTCTCTATAATTTAATTAATATCAAATATATACACATATAGTCACATAGATACAGGCTTATCTCATTTATATGGTACCTAAATAATATATGGTAACTTTTAACAATAATTTAGACTAGAGAGCCTATATAATAATAGATAAATAATATTTATTATCTAGGCTCTCTAATTTAGACCATGACTATTTTATTATTTATCATTTTTAGCAACACGGAAGTACGAAGTACGAAAGTACGAAAATGATAAATATTACAGTTGCATGAATAATTTCATAGATGGCAAGTTTTTTAAGACTATAGGTACTATCATTTCCTTATAATTTAATATAACTATTTTAAATTTATAGTTATTTTTATATCATGCATTTTTTTAGTAACGTCTTTTAATATTTGTATGAAAGGTGGTATAAAGGTTACACAAAAATCTATAACTTTTAAAGACATTTATTAAAGGTTTGAAATTTGTTTTATTTTTATCTATACATAATAATGGTTTTATTTACAGTTATTCCATATTGGGCTGAGCCCAGTCTTTTTAACTACATGGAGGCTGGTATTTATGTCTATCCAGTATAGAAAATATATTAAAGTGATGGGTACTGCTTATTTTATACTATATTAGTGTGAATCAAACAGTAATGTAGGTATCTTGACAGTTATTTTTTTTTAATTATTTTCTGATTTATGTGTGAATTTCAAAATGACATTTTGTATTTTTATTTTTACATGTATACACTTTTTTAGGCAAAAGAAAACCCCAGTGATTTTTTTGAGCGTAAAGAATAACTATCCTTTTTTACCTTTTTACGATATATAGGTATATCAATTTTTTTTCCTAATTAGGAAATTTTAACTTTTAACTAAGTTAAGTTACTTTTTTCTTAAAGTTAAATAAATATATTGTTGAAAAATTAATTGATCAATAACCTAATTCCAACAAGACAGATTATATTATTTTCATTAAATCTATCCAAAACTCAATTTTGCTATGTTTTATATGTATCAAACGGAGACCACAAATATGAGTAAAAGGTCTTCTTAAGACTTTTAGTTTTAAATTATGTATATAAAAAAAGTGCAATGTTAATTGTATTTTTAATTAATTTTATAAGATAAAAAGAATAAATAATTAATTAAAACAATAATATAAAATTATAAAATGCTCTTAAATAATGAATATTACTGTTTTTTTCCCCTAATCATGCCAAGTTAACATATAAAGTAGTAATTAGATAATTTACCCGCCTAATCCTACAGAATTAAGTAGATGCACTGATTTAATTAATATTTACAAAAAGACTAATTACATACTCAAGGGGTGTCCTAATAGATCACAATGAGAAAGTTAGTGGCGGACATGTTCCTTAACGCCAAATTTGGATAGAATAACAAAGAAGATTAGATTACATTGAGGATTTTTATAGAAGGAAGATATACTATAATTGTATAAAGCATGCCATATTTTGGTTAATATAAAATATGCTTTGCTTCTAATAAAAGTACATTTTACTGAATTTGTTTTATTTTATCTGAAATGTTAGTTAAATATTCACCTAGTTCTTTAGATTATCTGGGGTCGGCCACCCTAGTCCTCAAATTTTACCTCACTCAATCTCCCACATGCAATAGGAATCTTCATATCATATTCAATCACTACTTTCTTGGTCTTGTCTACAATCAAAGCCACCCCTATACTACCTCTTATTCACCTTTACATTCTTATCTCTGCTACATTCACTCCCTATTCTATCTTCCTTTCTATTGTCAAACATTCTGATCCATGCATTAGTGCAGGTCTTACCACTGACATAAAATTTACCTTTTATTAATTATCCAAGTTTGCAATTTTCCAAAAACATTACTCATTGTAATGATGAAAAACCCCAAACAGTAGTGAACCAGTGGATTTAGCAAGTAACAAATACAGTTTTTGAACAAATATTAAATAAAAATTAAATATAATTATACAAATAAAAAATGTTATAAATGTTATAGTTTTTATAAATTATATCTAAATAAAGTTATATATTATATTCATTATTATTATTTTTTTTTTTTTTAACAGTTCAACATATACGAGATTTACTAAACGAATGAACATTGCACTCAATATGAACTTGCAGAAGGATTAATGCCAGTACACACAAATAATGTTAATGTATCTAGACTACATTAATCCAAATTGACATATAATTCAATCTATTGATTTTAATTTAAGATTATATATTTGTTATATTAAATAAATAAATCATTAACATAATTTTGAAATTTAATCTTTAATAGTTTATTGAGTATTAAAATAAAAATGTATAGTCAGTTTAAACCATTTTCTTTTATTGATAATAAAGTTCAATGTTCATACCATCATGAATTTCATCTGAAGAAAAATTATTAAAAATAAATATGTTACAAATTATTTTAAGCCGTTTAATTGTAGCGATATCTTAATAATATTGTATTTGTATATTAGGACTCTACACAATCGTATTTTAAGGAGTTATGTATGGGTAATTTTTACAATATAACGATTTAAAAATATTTAAATACAACTTAAAATTGGTCCCGTATCTCTATCACATTTTATTGTGTTAAAATTAGTGTTTTTAGAAATTTTAAAGTAAAAATACATCAAATCAATAAAGGACAACAATTTGGGTGGAACCTCATTTCAGTTTTTTAAAACTAATTTTAAAAACACCAAAATTTGGTTCTCTATTGATTTAATAATAAGTATTTTTATCCTAAAATTACTTTAGATTCCTTTTTAATAGTTTTACATAAACATGATTTATCACTGAAATGAGCGTCCTCTTAATGTATACATTGAATTGAAATAAATCATAATTATTACATAAGAAATATTTCACTTGTATTTTTATATACTATAAAGTTTCTAAAATATATAATATTTAAATACATAGAAATGTAAATGATTGTGTTCAACAATTATTAATTGCAGGACAATTGATTGATCATTAAACTTTTACTAAATTATAAATCAAAATTATCTAAAAATGTATTATTATCGTAATAATTGTGATACATATACCTTACATTATAGAATCATAAAATAAAATACCATTAAAAATTAGAAATATAATTAAATCTAGTATTAACATTATATTTATAACAATATAGTAATTGTATGTCTCACACTCGTAATAAAACAATTTAAACATTATCTATTTCCAACATACATAGTGACACAATCAGTTGCATATTTAGTATTTTGCTTTGATCATTGATCTGTTTTTTAAGGGATTCGGTATAGCCGTATAGTCAATTTTTAAGAAGTTTTAGGAAAAATAAAAATCTAACAAATTAAAAATATTTAAGTACATTTTAAAATTAATCTAAAAATAGCCCCATACTTGTATCACTTTTTATTGTTGTGTAATTATGGTATTTATTATAAAAATATGTTTTCAGACTTCCAATAATAGTAGGTACACATTGTATAATTATCGTTTTAATAATTTTTATTATATATTTTCTTTATTTTATACAATTTTTTTTTATAAAATTGATGTATAAAAGAAAACTTTTAAAATCTGAATTTACTACCTTTTCACAAAAACCGTCTAAATAAATTGTATAATAATTGTGGAGAAAATGCCTTAAACAAATTACAAATAAACTATTTTTATCTAGTTCATTATTTTGTTCTGTTTAATATAAAATATAAATAATATAGGTACCTATTCCCTATATTTATAAATAGATCTTTA
>JAIPRL010004902.1:0-27523 GCA_025469235.1 Pemphigus obesinymphae | reverse complement strand
ATCGAAAAATGACCTCTCAAAAGTACCAACTAGATGCAATTTGCTACCGGAAACGGGTATGAGCGTAAAGATCGGAGCACTCCTTCTGGTAGAAAAAGTGTTTACAGAAAAATAAAAAAAAATAAAATAAAATAAAATAAACATCATTGTAAAACCATAAGCTTCCTCGCTACGCTCAGAATCTAAAAATTTAACAATAATTTGGACAAATTTGTTTATATTTATTTACAATACTTAGTGCTTACTCAGTTGGATGACTTTTTCCATAATACCGATGTTCTAACTGGAAACATAGAGCATTAAACTCTTTAGCATATTCAATCCAAGCTCCTGTATACATCCATTTGGGTGAAATAGTACCTTCTCCTCCTATCATCAAAAATACTGGACCATTATTTTTAAAATAATCTTCGTTTACTTGATATCTCTAAAAAATAATTAAACACTTATAGTGAATTAATTCTTATTATTTTAATAGTCTTACACTTTTATGTCATTAATACCTGTTTCCATGTTCTACCATCAGTAGGATTAAAGTGATCAAGTTTTTGTTCAAACCATTTATCTTCTACCTCAATAATATTCTTATTTACTGGTGAATTAGGTTCACCTAACCCCACGCGGAGTTTTTTTATACTATAAGCTGGTGAAGTCCACCAAACACAACACCAAAGCATACACAATAATATTGACCTCATTTTTAAATGAAAATTATTAATCTGAAAAAATAATATTTGTACATTTATACAAGTTATATAATATAAAGTATTGCACTGAGATAGATGAAATTGAATTAATCCATTGCAAAGTACACATCATATATTATAACTAGGTCGTAAAATAACCCCTCTACTTATATATATTTGAACTATTATTGGTAAACTAACAAGCTATGAAGTATGAATTTAGGTCTTATAGCCAAAATAAGAAGCCAGTTTAACAGTAATAAATTGTATATCCATTGACTTTTTACGTACAAGTTTGTATTAAAACTTTCACTAGAAAATAACAAATACACATGTACGAGTAGGTATATATAATATTATCTACATCTATTATATGTGATCTGATTCGTTTCAAATACTTACAGATTCTTATTTGGTAATTAATACTTTATATGTTTGGACCTGACTAGTTATCTGCAACTGGTACCTACTTATATTATACATTTAAGTGTTTATATATGTACTTTTCAATTCCCCATCCTCGAATGAAAAATATCAGCACCTGTAGGAAAATCACAGAATAAATCAAAATTATTCTATGGCCAAATGTTTTAAAATCTCAAATGAGACAATGTGACCTGTAGAAGTTGTAAGTACCTCAGAATAACAATATATTTTATAGCATTCTACCTAAAAGTCCACGAAAAATTTTAAATTGTCTGATTTTTATTTTATTCAAAATTTAAAAAACGAACTATATAGGTTCGTTATAAATCAGTATAGGTAATATAGAGTTTAAGAACCAATTTCACCAGCAGAAAAATTAGCAATAACTATTAAAATTGAAAAACCATATTATAGTTATTATACTAATATAGGTTAATCGTAAATAAAAAATTATATTGACCGGATTTCGCCATGTGGCATAGAAAAAGCCACAGGAAATATTTTTTGACATCATAATTAGGCCACTCTAGGACGGCAAATCATATTAAGATTTTTTTTTTTAGTATTTCATTTTATAATTTATATTTATATTTTATTATTATATTATTAATATAGTAAATCATGCTTTTGAATTTTTGTAAACCTCAAAGGTTTTTGAAATACTAATGTTTATGACTTACCAAAATGCAATTTAAATGTTTGCTATTTATACTGTGTTTAATATGTTAGCACTCAATACAAAATAAATAGCGTTTAAACTTATCATATAATACTCTAAAAATAATTGAATATCTTTCAAACAATAAATAAATCTACAATAATAAACAAGGAAATGAGGAAGAGGAATAGTTATTAGTTATACATTGCTGTAATAAGATATATCAAGTATCAATAGTTTCAACACCACAAAATTCCCCTCCTTACAATAACTGAATCAATGATCCATTATAATATTATTATTCATCTATGGGTCATTATACATTTTCATATAATCTGTGTAATGACTACTAAGGGCAAAGTTTATTGATAACAGTATCATACTATAATAATATTTTATAAGTTTCATAAGTATTTTACAAGTACATAGGTACAATTGATTTTAATATGCATGAAAATACAAGTACTGAAAACATAGAAAACCACAATAACAGAGAGAAACAACTATATTGAAGCAAACTGCCCATCAATCAGGTTGCCTATATAACACAGTGTACCTAAACAATCAAACACGATTGTTACAAAATTTTAAAATATAGATAACATATATAAATTAAACGAATGAAATTAACAAAATAAAATGACATAATATATAATATGGAGTGATCTTAAAATACAGAAATAAAACATAGTGTTCTAGTTTAATAATAAACGAAAAGAATTATGCTAGTTTGCATAATTATGTAAAATATTAGGAATATAAATGTTTATGTATAATTTTACGAGTTTCTCGCATGATAGCTAAACATATTTCTTTTAGTTCTCTCAATTTTAGTAAATTTTTTTTGAAAAAGTCTCCGAGTAGAGGTGATGCGGTTCCAAGTGCCCCAAATCAATGGCTATAAACTTCTCAATTGTTTATATGATACTGTTTTTGAAAAAATGGTATGGTTGACTAATATAAAATCGAGAAATTTTGAAAAAAATTACAGACCTAACTTATTTAATAGACTAAAAAGAATATTCTGCAGAATGGTTAAGACAATTGGAGGTTCTAAATAATGAGTAGTAAATAAGTAGTACTAAAATGAATAGTATGGTAAGTACAAAAGATGGGTTAAACTTATTACCTTTTAAACGTAGTTCATCAGCATTATTAGACATGTCAAAAACTAAAAAAAAATAAATGAAAATTAACAAAATAACAAAACAATAAAATATATAGGTAATGACAAACATACTAATGTATTGTGATTTTTTATTTATAACCGTGTATTTTTATTTTTCATTTATAACTGTCAATTAGGATAGTTATAATAGTTAATTGATGAACATGAATTATAAAAGTATACCTACAATAATTTGTAAATCTATGTAAATAATATAATATCAAACATTCTCATTGGAATTTATGTGATAACCACAAACAAATAAAATGTGATAACAAATGAAAAATGAAAACATTCTCTCGTACGTAGATTATGATAACAATGTGTAAAATGTAAATATAAAATAACGACGTACGTATGTTTTGTACGAGTGGTCTGTACAAATCGCTTTTCCTATTAAACGTGCATAATGGTTAATTCAACACTATTTTAACTTATTAGGTATTTATTTATAATATTTATTATTTAAAATGCCGCACAATCATAATATAATATGAACATTATGTGCATTTTTGTGTCCTGAACACGACAGTTTTTTCGAAATATCAGTAGGTATTCTTGAATACTTTTTTCATAATAAAAAAAAGCTAAAGCACCAAGCACCTTCCACAATAATATTGTACCTATACCTATATTATAATATACAGACAGTTATGGACGGATACAGGGGGGAGGGGCAATTGCCTCCCGTTCGCAATAAAATTGGAGTAAAACGACTTTATAACTTATAAATTGTCTCCTTCCCATTCTGGATCACTGTGTAACAGTGATGTAGTCGTACATTTTTTAGTGTGCATACCTACTGCATACGCTGAAGCTTTAGAGATTTATCCCCTACTCGGTGGAGCAATTTTTTAAATTTTGTTTTTTTGGGGAGGGGAGGGGTGTGGTTTTCTACATTTCAAGCCTTCTATTTTTTTTTTTGGAATTAAAAACATATGTTTTAATTTAATATTATGGTGGAGTTTAAGTACCCCCCCCCCCACCGAACATTTAGGCTAATATTGTGACATTGCCAGGAATATGGCTTGAAAACGTTATATTTATAACGTTATAACAATGAAAATCAATAACGTATTATAACGGAATGTTTAAATAACATTTTAAAACGAAAACGTTTTCAAACCTTGGCCATAAATCATAATGACAAACAAGTATTTTGATAACGGATAAGATAAGAAGAATAAGAATATAGTTTTTTTTTATTATAAAAATATAGATTTATTAAATTAAAATACGTATTTTATAGATACAAGTAATATTGACCCAGAAAATGAGTGGCTCACGTTAAAAGAATTACCCAGTATTCCCATGAATATATAATTTTATACTTGGGCCGTGTTGCATGAACGTTCATTATAGCTACCTACTTACAGATAGTTTACCATTACCGACCGGTAACGCACTAACGGCTCGGTAAATAAAATATGGTGTTGCACAAACACCATTTAGTGATAACGGCTCGGTAAATTTATAAGTTACAGATCTGTAAGTTACAGACTCGTTTTCCGTTCGGTAACTTTTACAGGCCGGTTAAAAGATTATATCTTTATATAATATTATTTAATATCAGTTTTTTGTGTACTTTTCATCATTTTAATTATTTTTTTATTTAATTAGAGTTTATAATTATCATTAAATTCATAATTAAAAATGGTATAAGTTATTTGGTATACACACGGTTAACCTTTAAATACAAATCGATTTTTATCGTTTGTGCAACACCTTTGCAATTTTACCGATCCTATAGCACTTACCGAATAAATAAGTTACAGAGTCTGTAAAAAATGTACAGACTGATTTTCATGCGACCCGGCCTTATTGCATTATCCGCATTATCTGTAATATTGTTTTTAATATCATTTACAAATAAATTGATCAATGAATCCTTTGGTATTAAGTATATTAAGAATGGTACCTAATATATTTTTTTAAATATATCAAAAATAATTAATATTATTATACCTACATGTTTTATATTAGGTACATACCTACTTAAATAGGTACCTACCTATTCAATTAGTTATTATGATGTGCACGGGAGAATTGTGTAAAAATATAAGTATATGTATGTAAGTACCTACTGTTAATTTGTATAAATTAAACATTCAGTAGTTATCTACGCGTGTACGGTGTAGATATACGTACACGTAGATAAACACGGTCTACAAGCATTTTGAAAATTCGTTAGGTAGGTGCCTACATATATAATGATCAGGTATAGGTAGGTACCTATAGTTATTTTGAATTGATCTTTCCACGATACATATACAATTCATCATATTTTATAGGTAATGTGTAATCAAATATATATTATTAGGTATTTATTTTTGTAAAATATGTAGGTACAACGTTAAAATATGTACAATATATGTGAAATTCTCAAAGTGAATAGAGCATACAATAATCGTACAATATTCGTGGAGATACCAGCTACCTATATAAGAACGAAGTCTAAACTAAGAAACTAAGTGTACCTACCAAAGAACATAACGCTGTTCTGCTATACAACTACCGAGTTGTAAATTCTTGTTTTTCATAAGCATATCACTTATCTGCAGGCAATGAAGAAAAAATAATAAATAAAACTAAATTTTTTAAACGGTACTCCGAACTTGTCAGTATAGACTGTAAATATAATAATTTCGCTCGAAGTAGTGAATACTATACGTAATATAGGTATTATACGATCGTATACCATCGAATCAAATAAAAAAAAAGCTGAATTTTTCGCATAGGTACCTACACCTCAATAATATCATTATAAATAACGTCGCGTAAAAAGTCCCCATCGATATCACTTAAGCTTCAAAGATTATTCGAGGTCAAAGGTCACGAAATAGCCTTTTCGTAAAATATCGTTTTTTATTTTTCGTATACAAGAAAAAGTTTAAAAATAAAAATTCTATAGAATATTGTATACAAGAATTCTCAATAAAACGCTGTTTTAGAAAACTTATCAAATGGGGGGAGGGGTGAGGTGGGATTTTTTTATTTTTTAAAATTAATTACCTAATTAAATAAATAATTGCCTAAATATAAAATAAGAATCAATGGTGTCAAGATGGCGTTTTTATTGTCTTGGATGTCTATTAATGACTAGTGTCATGTTTAAAATTGTACGTAATCTGGACCAGCTTCGCAAACCTATATTTGAGTGGAATTTTTGTATAACATGACTGTATCGTAAATAAATAAAAATATAATTAATTTAAATAATAAATATGTATTGGTATTATGCATTGATCTGGACTCTGAACTAACTAGAAATTGGTACTAAAACAACTAAAGACACGCTATATGCACACACAGTAAATAAAAGTCACTTAATAATATTATAGGTATTTGTTTCGTATAAATATTGAAATCTGACTGAAAAAATATTGAAATTTTAAAATTTATTCAACATTTAATAAACATTAATTTACAGATATTTAATTTTCAATAAAAATGTAATTAAAAATAATAGTTAGAAATTAGGTAATGTTTATTAAAACAAGTAAGATACTATTACCAATATACCAATAGTTAGATATACTTACCAATGAATACATTTATTGAGTATTAAAATTTCATAATTAATTTAATATTTATTTAAATTTAAAATGTAATAATTATTTTTTCTTGATTGAAAAAAAAATGCATTTTACTCCGGTGAAAAAATCTCAATTCAACTGTGCAAGGTAATACCAATAAGACCGGCACAAAGAAATATTTGTGAGGGGGAGGGTTGGAGTAATTTTACCGATTTATTTCTATAAACAAAGTTAGTTAAGAGTAGGGCTGCACGATTGTTCCGATTAATCGTTTTTTGAAAACGGTATAATCGATTAATCGATGTTTTTTAAAAGAAAATTTGAATCGAGTAATCGATATATCGAATCATCAATTAATCGATATATCGAATCATCGATTAATATACGGTATACCCCCGTATACACCACATGATTATATAATTATGTATATTACGTTTTATGATAATCTAACAGTTGAATAAAAGCAAACTACAAGTGTATCTATATATTTTTAAAAGGAAGAGATCTCTCGTTCCGCTTAAAATAAGATTAAATTCAAGTAATGAATACTAAAATATAAATCAGAGACTGGAACCGAACCGAAATTAACCGGTTCCAGAACCAGAACCCTAAAATATATAAGTAGAACCGTAACCGGCACCAGAACCCTTTTTTTATCTGGAGTCAAAATTTAACCGAAGTCCAAATTATAGAATGGTTTAATAACGGTTCCAAAAACTTTATTTTTTTGAAATTTATAAATATGAAATTATTATTTGAAATGTATGAAAACTTGCATATTAGAAATGCCAGAGTATTTATTTTATTATATTTATCTTAGCCCATGAACTATAAATGGCAATGATATAATGGTTCTAATATAATACAAAATAGTTACACGAAAATATTGTTTATAATTTATATAAATAAAAATATACACATGATAATAGGTACCTAGTACTTACTACCTATATACTTATAGTATTCTATGTACCTACCTACTATTATTCTTTCCGTGTAATATTATTATTGACCTTCGCGCATTGACAAATATAAAATTATATCATATTATTATGATCGTTATTCAATTTTTAGGTATAATTAGGGTGACCATTTTTTGAAAATTAAAAAACGGGACATCAAAAAAAAAAAAAAGAAAGTTAATATCGTAATAATTTTCTACCAAAATTTTCATAAATCGGTTTGGAAATGGTAACAAAACAAAAAAAAAAGAAATGGTCATTCTTCAATTTGCTGCCAATTTATTTTATAAAAACGGTAAATAAGCAAAATGCGGGATAAAAACGGGATCAAAATTCAAATGAAACATTTTGAATATGTATCATATTTACCAAAATGGTGCACGGATTATGCATCTCCTACCATCCTTTACCAACAGTCCTACAACAGTTTTTATTTGTCCGTCAACTAAGCGATTTTGTCTCTAATAAGATGGTAAAATATATGAATGTTATAATATAAATGATTGGTTTCAATATTTTTTGGACCCCCCTCCCCCCCCACTAGATAAAAGTTGAAAATACGCCACTGGTAATATTAATAATGAAAATAAAAAAGGAGATTAAAAGTAAAAAATATACCTATTATAATTTTTACTGTGTAGTACGAAAAACAGAATATTTTTACTAAGTTATATTATATAGGTATACGCACACGTGTATACATACGTGTAATGTGTATATAAATCAGACGGTCCCGATTCAAGGACAAAGAAAGGGTCAGTCCAGCGTCAAAAAGTTCGGGGAACGCGAATCTGATGTCTGTGGCGTCAATAAACGTCAGCGAAAATCGCAAGGCCGATGTCGAAAGTTGGGGGTGATAAGACGAAGACGCAGGAATATATCAAGCGATAACGATAATGGAGGGGGCACGGTTTTCTTCCATGCGAATAGGTACATATTATAATGAACACAGACATTATTGAAAACTCAGTTAATTAATTTATTAGATGTTTGTTTTTATAATGATCAAATTATAATCAATTTAAATGATTATAATTTGATAACGATTTAATCGTGACGATTAATCGATTACCGATTAATCGATTATAATCGAAGGATCCAAAACAATCGGCTCAAATCTAAAAAAAAACTATCGCCCAGCACTAGTTAAGAGGATGTTGGCACGGCCATTTTTAGGAGTTCTATATAGGCAATTTTTAGAAAATCGTAAGAAAAATGAAAATCTTACAATTGAAAAATGTTCATATGCATATTTAAAATGACTAATACTTGGTCCCATTACTATATATCATTTTTTATTATGGTTCTTTTTTATGAATTAATAAAATTTTATCGAAAATATTACTTTTGTATTTTTCATTTATAACAACTAAAAAATATCTTAGAAACATTAAACAAAAAACAAATTATAAAAAACAAAATTATCTAGTGTCCTACGGAGCCATGTTTTTGATATGTATATTTAAACACGTTTTATGAATATTGTTAAAAAACTCAACATTTTAAATTTTTCTTAATAACTCTTAAAAAGATTAAAATAAGTATCGTAAAAAAGCTTCATAAAGCACTAGATAATATTGTTATCTATAATTTGTTTTTCAATTCATATTTCTAAGATATTTATAAGTTGTTAAAAATGAGAAATGCTAACATGAGATTTTCATTGAAAACTGTTTGCGTTGACATAAGTACTCTTAATAAAGAAAAAAGTGAATGTACCCATTGACTTTAATTTTGCCGACTTCTTCTTTAGACTTCTCCCCCTCCCCAATAGCGACTGTTCTACGCCATATTATTATAGTGTATGTTTGTGTTTGTTTTTTATATTATCGTACGTAGACAATGCTAGATATACATAGATACAAATGTATAATGTAAATATAAATTTTCACCTAAATACTTATATTAATTTGTACTTAATAAATTATATTGTCGTATACATATATGTTATATAATTAATAAAGAAATTATAATAAATATTATAAAATAAATAAATATTAAAAATATTAAATATTCAAAATAAATATTATTTTGCAATAATTATTGAAAAATAAATTTAAACAACATATTGTATAAAAATACATTTAAACAATCTGAAAATCGTTTAAGTTCCTTGAATATGTAAACGTCGTTGTTGTTCGTGTTATTATCATTTTTTTTTTTTTTGAAAAAAAATAGTGACGTTCGCGTGTGGTTCACTAAAATATGAACGTGAACGCATGATTGTTTATGAATAGGACTAGGAAAATTTGAAACAACATATAATAATAGCATGTTATAACAATAACTAATAATATGAACTAATATTTAATGTAATAATATAAACTAATATTTATGCAATAATTTGAATAAAAAAAATTGTTTTTGAATATTTTTGCATATTTTGGTAAATAAAATGCATATTTTATAATTTTTTATTGCATAGAAATCCTAGCCCTATTTATGAATGTCGTTCATTCTAAACACTAAATCTAATCAATTATTTACAAATAAAAACAATGAAAGTTATGGAATTTTACCCCATTGAAAATTATTTTGATCAAACTAATGTACCTAATCAATTATAAACATACTTACTCGTATTATTATTATAGCAGATAGTACAGGTTGTAAATTATTTGTAAATCATAAGTTTTAGAAACATTGACAATTAAAATATTTTAACGAAAATCTATTTTACTTTTGTACTGTGCTTATAACAAAAGAAGTAGCACCTAAACTTATCTTGTAATAATTAATTTAAAATTAAATTAAAATATTACTGGTTTTGATCAACTTTTAAATAATAAATAAATTGACTACAATACACAAGGTTAAGGTTCCGAGGGAAAACAATTATAGCCCTACAACAATACTTATACAGTTATACCATAAAATGTCTATTGTCTAACAAAACAAAAGCATATAATTTAATTTACCCCACTTAAAAATAACTGAATCAATTACTATTTATGATAATATTATTCGTCCGTCAATATTATCACCTGTTAGTTGCTATCAGGGCCTAAGGTTATGTAATATGTATATTGCAACACACTTAGTATTATCTTTTTTTTTCTTTTGATTGAATCGCAAACATGAAAGGGGACTGCGCGAGCATTACTTCCTTCCATTATGCGTCTTGCATAGAGTAAGTCGCGCAAGTCTCTCACGCTGCATCATTTATTGATTAAACAACATACAATATAATTTACATAGGTTACTGAAGTCTACTTTACAATGACTGAGGGGCTCTATTCCCTCTACATTCACCTTCGGTGCACATTTTGACCCTAATTGCATATGTGTTTTATCCTTTCCGTTGCTTTGTGTTGGCTCTCCTTTCGAATTCCCTTCTCAAATTCTTCTCTAGTTCTGACTATTTTGCTGATTGTATCATCCACCCCCTTCCAGTTTCCTTTGAAACTCATCATCGTTTGGATCACGTATATATATTCACCAAAGGATCCATGTCCTGATAGGAAATGGGTCAGATGGAAACTCACCTCTTCATGTCGACTGTAGTCGATGTCTCCCAACTCTCCTGCCATTTGCTCAGCATGTCTCTCCTTGTTTCTAGTTTGTCCCCTTGGTTATATATAATTGTGCGTTCTCTCACCTTGAGTCTCAGTGAAGGTGTTGACGCCTCCACGACGATTTTAGCATAAAAAACACTTATGTATGCGTTTATTTTCATAATCCCAATCCTCCGGTGAACCACATCTAGTTTTTTCCATCTGGTCATCCTCATGTTTGGTTCCCAGCACGGAGGCCCTTATAAAAGTTTAGATATAGACACGTTTGCTTATAGGCTCTTCCGACTTTCCTTAGGGCCACCAAAGTTAGGCAGTTCAATTTGCATTATAGTATGAACCACTTTGTTGAAGGTCTTCTTAGTACTCGATGAAGTTCATCTTTTAGTCCATTATTACAAATATTAATCTAGAACACGATCCGAACTTATCCGATTATTACATTACAATTAATATGATATATATTGTGTAATTTATCGATAAATTGTAAAAGTACAGAATGACTATTCTGTATTTATATTTATATAATAAATATTAAATATTGATATTAATATTAATTATAATATTTGATATTTATATTTTCAAGTAAGTTTAACGACGATATGCAAAAAAAAAAACGACCGAAACATTATATGAAAACATTGGCATCTCATGGACGATAAGGGAAACAACGACTATTATACGCAGGCATACCACCACCTTTAAAACGCATACAGGCCGATGGCAACAACGAATTTATCCGCAACTAAATGCAAGAAAATATCACACCAAGAGAGTGCGCGAGTATAGTAACGATATATGGTCAAACACATATAAAGCCCAAAATCAGAAATAACAACACAAAATTCAATATAGAAAGAAACGGACTAACCGCAGACACATTAGGATATCGGTCTAGAATACGACCATATTACACAACCAAGAGAAGACAATAATATAGTGTGTAATATCGATCGTTCCGACCAACGAACTACACACAATACAGTACCGTATTTATACAAAGTACGCGTTCCTCCTATTGGAAATGCGGCCGTGTGCCACTTGCGTTGTCGCGTGATGAATTTCTACACGAGAAGATGATCTTCTCATATATATATATATATATATATATATATATATTTATGTTTATATTTAATTATATTGGAAATCTTATTCTCATGAAGAATTTCTACATACGACAACTATGGTGAAGCACGGCCATCACTTTCAACATCAGCATAGCCACCGGTCGGTCGTCAACGGACCAGTAGTATGTATGTATCATCGACGGACCGACCGATAAACCCGTATAGCCGAGTTAGAGAATGTCCCTCTCGGATGTGGGGCAATTACTATTTAGTAATGTATCCCTCGTCCAAATACCCTTTATAGGGTATGTAATTTTGGTTGTGTTATTTCAATTTTAATTTTATAAAAACATAATCTTTAAATCTCATATTTTACTTAACCGATTAATGTCAGTGCTTTGTAGAATTGGTGCACATTAGTTCAATGACTTCACTCAATTACAGAGGCCTAACGGATCATCTGTATATTGCGTCTATTTTGAATTGGAGGAACCAATTCAGGGACATGTTATTGTAATAATACCGGAAAGTATATATTATGTAGGTAGTAATTTAAACCAAGGTAAATGCAATTTGAAATCAACTATTACACTCTTAGATATTCACACATACTCTTTAAGTAATATAATAAAAATCACGATTAGCCACACCCCTTTAATACTATCTGTTTATCACATCAATATAACTTATTCATATCGTATTTTATTACTGATACTATTCATCATATTTATTCAATAATTTATTTTTTATTATATTACAAATGGCACCCAACTAGGTTTTGTTCACTACTTAAATACGGGATACATTATACACTATGGCAAGAGTCTTCAAAGTTTTTATTCTAAGGCCATATAAAAAATTAATCACACTTAGTGAGCCAAAAAACATAAATAAAAGTTCATAATAAGACATTATAGGTATATCACTTGGGTATTATACCACATTTAAATTATAAAAATTAATAACTATACACTTTATCGATAGATTTGTAACATTATTTATTAAACAACAATTAGGGACAGTTTATTTTACATAATTCATACAAATCTTAGAATATTCTAGCATTTTGATTCCATTAAGTTATTAACACAATAAATATTGCTTATGGAAAACCATTACTTAAAAGACAACTTCATAAAAATTAATAGTACAGGAGAAAACAATAACTAAGACCTGAATTCAGAATGTAGAATTCTCTGGGTGAAAATTCGGAAATTGAATTTGTCCACAACTATCAGAAAATTAGAAAAAAAAAATTTTTAATCTGCAGGTAAATTACTATAAATAAAAAATCTCGATTAATTATGTATATAAAAATTGAAACTTTAATACTTTACTTAATTAAAGAATACACACCACAGTACAAAAAAATGTCTGACAGAATACTATTTTTTCAATCAAATACATTTTCTGACGAGATTCACAAAAAGATAAGACTCTTCATTCAAAAATATAACAAAGCCAGTAATCGGGGTCAGAAAAATAGCATACTTGAATAGCATGCTACTTGAAAGAGAAGATCTTGAACCAAATAAACTTATAAATAGATTAAATGCACAATCTAGAAATACACATTATCCTTTAAATCCAGATAATAAACCAAATCTAAAGGTTCAACACACAAAAAACCCTGATAAAAAAACTGACCTTATACACATAATCATAAATGAAAACAGAAGGTAAAATGCTTTATATATCTAATAAACATATAAAATCTGATTGACAACAAATTTCCAATATTTCAAATATAAAAAGCATAGGTATTATTTAAAATCTGGTAATTAAATCACAAAATATAACAAATTGATATTATAAACACAACATCCAAAATTTAAATTGCTCAATGTATTTCAGCATTTTATTCCACAACACCAAGTTATCGAATAAAATAACCCAAAAACATGGAGATGTTATTTATCCTTGAAAATATAGAGCTTGTACCAGGTGAAATAACCACAATTAATACAGAACACAAAACCATACATTATTTAATCACAAGACTAATATAATGAGCCATTACCTATCATATTAGGACATTTTTGACAATTTGATTAATTAAAAAAATCTTGCCATACAAAACGGTTAATGGATATGAATTCATAACATTATTACAAACAAGCAATTACAATAGGAAATAATTTTAAATATGATTTACGAAATATTCGATAAAAGTGGAATAAAAATATTATATTAATAGAAAATAAGTTGAACAAAAAAGTAGATAAGAATAGTGTAATAACAAATATAAAAATACATACAACAAAAAACCCAAGACTCAGTAAACCTTTCTGAATTTTCCAAAATATTCCCGGAATATAACATGAGGAAAAATTTATTATCTGATAAAAATTGTTAATTGTTAAATTAAATTTATTACAGTTTATAAAATACCGACTGGAATCATTCAATAATACAAGTTCCAATGAGACATCCGTGGCTACTTACATTAAGGAGTACCTACCTTTACAAAAACCAGCAGGATATAATCTTGTAAGATTTAAACAACAATAATTTAGGGTGTCTCGCACTGTTTTGATTAAAAAAATATATTTAATATTGATTATGAATAAAGTTAATACAAAAGTCAAAACAGTAAGAGATACTTATTATAGTATTAATATACAAATTTCAAAAAAAATTTCAGTTGATTGATGATTTTCACTTCATATACCTACCCTGATAAAGCAAACTGCCTGTATGAAACTTTTCCTCTCTATAAAACAAGAATTGTAGAACTCGCAAAGATTGCATCTGATAAATTAAGAGACAATACTCTCAAAGGAATGTTGAATAATTATCTTGATTTGGCTTCAGGTACAATATAAAAACTTCAAGTTAATATTTAATCAAAGTTGTAATTTAATTATTTAATTTTTCAGTAAGTGAAGAAGCATCATCTATAGCCGTATTTTCCATATTGCCATTTCTTTTCAGTCCAGTTTCAACCAAAAGAAAGAAGGGAAAAAATAATTATTGGAAACTATCCAAAATTAAGATGAAAGATGGTTTTATAACTCATATGAAATCTTACAGTGAACTGCAGGAATCAGTAACAAGGGGAATAACTGATGTTTTATAATTTTATTAATATTATATTAAATTCTGTTTTTCCAAATCATCATTTAACATTTTTTTTTTTTTAATTTAACTAAGTAAACTTATTTTTTATTACAATTATTATAAAATATTTTCTATTAAATTCTAAATCATCATTTAACATTTTTTTTTTTAATTCAACTAAATAAACTTGTAGTTTTTATTACAATTATTATAAAATATCATTCAATAAAATGCCTTGTTGTTTTATTTGTAAAGAATCATCACCTGATATAGGGTCCTTATGTAAACATTTTCAGTTTAAGCAAGCTAAGCATGATTCATTGAATATGTCTGTATGGAAAATCAGTGTAATAGGTCATTTCATTTGTTAAATTCATTTAAAAAACATATTACTGCAACTCACTACACTCAGATATCTAAACTTACAAATAATATTATCATACCGTCTACTTTTGCTAATAATGACTTTCCATCATTTAATAATACAAAATGTTTTGACAATTCACCTACTTCCACTAATATATCATACTATATAAATAAAGTTAAAACTTGTAATGCTGTGTTGATGGACTTCATTCAACATAGTATTTAGAAATAAAAAATTGTAGATTATGATGAAAGCCAAATTGTTTTGCCTATATTTAAATTTTTCGATGATTATGAGGTGGGAAATCGCTTGGGTAGCAATTCTGGTGTGCACAAGTTAGGGGCTGTTTATTCGACTGTACCGTGCATACCCATTCACCGCCAATCTTCCTTAACCAATAGTTTTTTAGCTTTATTATTCCATTCGTCTGATAGACAGACATTTGGAAACCATATAATATTTAGGCCTCTTATTAATTAGTTAAATTATTTAAAAGAAACTGTTATTGACATTGTCTCTGACGATTTTAAAGGAAATATAAAATTTGAATTAGGCCTAATTATTGGCGATAATCTTGGTATTCATAGCATAACAGGATTCGTAGAAAGTTTTTCTTCTAATTATCCATGTAGGGTATGTAAAATAAAGAAACAAGACATGAAAAAACAATGCTATGCTTATGTAGATTTAATAAGGAGTTTGGAACAGTATAATCAAGATGTTGTTAAAAGTAATGTAACAACTAGTGGCATTAAAGATGTATGTGTTTGGCATGATGTATGTGGTTTCAACGTATTGGATCAAAGTGGGATGGACATTATGCATGACTTGTTGGAAGGATGGAAGGAGTATGCAAGTTTGATATGGTATTTTTAATAAATTATTATATATATGATTTAAAAATATTTTCCTTGCAAATTCTTAATGAGAGAATGATTAATTTCGATTATGGACCGGATAGGAGCAGTAAAAGCCTTGTATATTAATCATGGAGAATATTCGTAAAAATACTATTCGTCTCTCTGCATCTGAAATGTCAGTATTTGTTAGGTACTTCGGTTTATTAATTGGTGATTTTGTTCCCAAAAGTGACCCACCAGTACCTATGGCAGATTGATATACTTCTAAGACAAATTCTTGATTTAGTAACATCTTCATCATTGCAAATACAAGCATGTGAACTTTTACAAACATTAATAGCTGAACACCATGACCTTTATCTTAGACATGGCAATCAAGATCATACGGTCAGTGAGGTTTGAGGCAAAACATAGGATATCAAAAATAGCTGCGAACACTACTAGCAATAGACAAAACATATGTAAAACTTTAGCAATCAGACATCAGTTGTAATTAACCCTTTCAGACCCGAATTTTTTTAAAAAAAAAAAAAAAATTTTTTTTTGTATTTTCTATTTAGTTATTATATCAATAGACTACAAAACAATTTTCAAAATTTTGCAAATTTTCTTTCTCAGAAAATTTTCAATGTACATTGTAATGTACACTGGGACTCACTAACATAAAAATTCAAAGATATTAAATATAATCAGTAAACTTTATTTAAATACATACAATATAATTAAAACTATTCATGAAATTTCTCAAAACAATTTTTTTTTGTTGTAAAACATAGGTGAACGTCACATTTTCTACAATATACATGTGTTCTTCCTTTGTCACATTCTTTATATTTGCACCAAGTAGCCTCTTTCTTTGTGTCATACCGGGGCATGTGTCCAACGGTGTCTTGTTGTACAGATTTTACTGGGCGTGTGTCAACTAGTCTACGCTTTTGAGCAGGCGTTGGAAAAATGTTTGATTGAGGCGCTGGTGATGGTGAATTTGAGGGTCGTCCTCTTTTCTTTGAGATAGGTGTTATATTTTTTCCCATGCTAATTAATTCTTCTGCCAATGTCATGCGAAATTTTAATAAATCCATTGTGTCCTTATTTAAGATTTTCAATTTTTTTGTGTCTTCGATGTATTCCAACCAACTATTACATACAGCCATATCAAATGCATGGCTTACCATGCGTAATGTCCATTTTTTGCTCTTTATGAAACATCGATAGAAGCTAACAAGCTGGTCGTGCTTGTCAACTCCACCCATTGTTGCATTATAATGACGAACTATTTCCGGTCTTTCTACATCAATGAAATTTTTATTGCTTCGGTCCCATCTTTTTACAACATCAACTTCTCCTGACGTCATGGCGTTAGATGCCAAATAGATGGGTTTATTATCATACCACTTAACTAGACCAATATTGGCATCAGGTACGTTTGAACTAACTTCAAATGTTGTTCCTCTCCCCACTATCTTCAAAAATATCAACTTCTAAATCGGAAATATCTGCTTCGATTAGGTCAATTAATTGTTGTTGAGTTAGTTTACTCATATTTAAAACCATAGAAATGGGATTATTTTCAAAAAATTATCACTGCAAAAACTAAACACGAATACATTTACGCGCGGCAACATTATGTTCACGTGGTTATATTTATGACCGTTGTTGCACGTTGCGGCAGGTCGGTGAATCCCAATGTACATTGCAATGTACACACATGTTTAGGTCTGTTATCTGTATTATATGGAGGTTGTATTCACGAAATCTGTGATAATATATAAAACAGTGTGTCTAGAAACGAAAAAAAAAATCCCAAAATTTTAACATGCTTATAACTTTAACTATGATAAAAAAATCATATCATAAAACAATGATAGTGTAACACTTCGAATTTTTTTCATTACGAGTTATTTTACAGTGTATTCATTATACTTAGCCTAAATATTATAATTTATTCCAATTCTACACAAAATTTTAAGTAAATTAAATATATCATACAATATTTAACCTTAATCATGAAATAATTAAAAAATATTAAAAAGCATGTACATTGCAATGTACAGTGGGACTGAAAAGGTTAAGAAAAAAAAAATGTTAATAAATAATATTTATAAAATATTGATTATTTTGTAAATGTTATTTTACATCATAATTTTAATTTGTAATTAGATAAAATAATAAGTTAACTAATCTAACTAATTAACTAAATAATTAACTAATTAATTGATCTAACCGCACTAGTTTGGTTTTGATCCCACTGCAATCTTTGCATTAACAAGTCATTCTGTCTTTCCCAATGGATGTTGCTAACTCTAAGTAATTCATTTAAAACTAATAAAGAACCATGTATTCTATCATCACGAGCAGCGCCTTTTTCTTTAATAAGTGACTCGTCTATTACATTCATAACACCGTTTGTACCTAAATAACAATAACAATATATTTTTAACATGATAGATAGTTTTTTATTTTTGCTTTAGATTTTAAGCATAGCTTTTTGAGGAGTGTTTGAGTAAAGAGCTTTTTAATAACAAATTCATTCTAGTTGATACTTTAGAGGTAATTTTTTTATATTTCTAGTAACTTTCTTGAGTGTAACTGAAAACTCAAAAATTGTTGTAAATTGGAAAATTATAATACCAAAAACTTGAAATTCACCTAAATGTTTATTACTTCTAGCACTATATTCATGAATGACATAATTAAAATAATAAATTTTAATATTTAAAATTTTTTTTTTTTTTTATTTCGTATGACAACATGAACCGTAGCACTATAAATTATTTTTCAATAAATAAAAATAAGAAAATAATAATAAAATATAAAATAATATTTTAAATATATAACTTCATAATATTATAATTTTTTAATATAGTCATTATAATAACTTTTCAGTCATTTTTATAAAGTTTTGAAATATAATTTGTTTTTTATTTATGCATGTAGTATACACTTTTTGTATAGATAGATTTGAATAGGATTTTTCTAATAAAATCTTTCCAATAAAAAATTTATTGTAATTGATATTTTAAAAATGTAAAAGTTATCAATTGTCTCTGTAGTTTTCTTAATGTAAAAGAATAAATTATAGTAAATTATATTATAACACTATACTGAGCTTTGCTTAGAATCATTTTATTGAAAGAAATCATTGCTTTGAAATTCAATATATCTACCACCAGTATCCTATTCAACGATTTAAGTGTTTCCACCTCCTACTGACCCACTTTTATTATTATTATTATTACCATTGAGATTTTGGTGTTTGTTTAGATGTTTCTCTTTGAGCAGTTACAACAAGTGCTGCTCTTAATGCTTCTATAGCTCCATCTCTAATACTCGATTTTGGATCACGTGTTACAGTTAACACTAAGTCAAAAAATTGAGCAGCATGTTGAAAAAATAAAGTCGGGACCATAGTGGCAATTTCTCTAAGTATTAGAACCTTTAAAATAAATAAACAAATTGTATCATTATAAGAATTTACAAAAAAAAAATATAGAAGTTTAATTACTCACTGCTGCATATCTCGTGGGCTCATTTCGTACACCACCTTCCGCTAACAACTCAAATGCTCTTTTTACTTCAAATTCAACATATTGATCTGCATAGGTGCCAGAGTTTAATGCTAATTTTCCAACTGTTTTGGCAGCCAGCTCCATAACTGAAGAGTCGGGACATGGCAATAAATTACGTAAATAGTTTGCAAACCTACTAATACGATTATTTTTATTGTCAATATCACCAATTAAACACACTGCAAACAAATAATTCAATCATATTATCAAATGAGAAAATATATATGAACACATAGTGTTGTATTATGTTTACATAAACAAATTTCTACTGGAACCAATAATGGCAATTATATATATTTTTTTTATATAATAGGTGTATTAGTGATATCCGATGAGAAATTTTAGATTTCTTATAGAACTATCCACTTGCAGTGGTCTTCTTAATAGAATAACAAGCTTAATGAACCCGCGGATCTAAGTTACTGTTAGACGCTCTATTAATGATGATTCCTGTAGGGCTTACCATCCTTCAGATAAAAAAAGAAATAGTAACGAATCATCCAAATAATATGCCTTATATGGAGCTTAAGGATTTTAAGACTGGAACTTATAATGTGTGATCACTGTATAGAGCTGGACATATGACAACAGCGATATTGGAATTTGAAAGATATTGACTGGATATTGTTAAAATTCAAAAAGTAAGATGGCCAAAAGGCTTTGCAATGAATGCAAAGGGTGTCAACACACTTTTACAACATACTCACCACCTATTAAATATACCCAATCAATTTTTGTAATCAATTATGTTACTTAAATAACATTCATAATAGTTTATCTTATAGTTTGTAAATAAAATATTGGAAAAATATTAATCTACTACCCACCACCCATTATTATAGAGGTGTCGAATAACACCCTTGTACCCTTTGTTTGTGCCACTGTATTTAACATAAACCTAGTTATTAGCGAGAACTCAGATATATACAAGAAGAGGCTATAGGACTAAGAATTACTGAAGGTTCTCAAAAATATTCTGCCCTCAGTCAACCTGACTAATTGATGAGTAGTATGGTAGGCCAGGGTGTTCAGCAGTGATGAATTTGTTGGTCCTTAATAATTTCATCTTTGAGGCTTTTGAAACTAAGTGCCAGGTTGATGTTATATTCACAGACTTTGAAAAAGCCTTCAATAGAGTCGATAACAACATTCTACTCCAAGTACTTAGCAAGACTGGGTTCTATGATCTGCTTTTGACTTGGTTTGAATCATACCTATCTGGTAGACATCAATGGAGGTAAATCAGATGTCTCTTCTATTCCATCAGGTGTTTCCCAATGAGGCCATCTATTACCTATACTGTTTGTACTATTTATTAATGGTATCAAGAAAATTATCTCTAATTGCAATATCCTAGCTTTCACAGACAACCTAAACATTTTTCGTTGAATTAGGAACGAATCCGATTGTCTCTTGTTGCAAGGAAAACTTAACACCTTGGCAAATTGGTTTGTGTCTATTGATCTAATCTTGAATGTGAATAAATGCCAGTTCATATTCTTCTTCGGATCCCGTACTTTAATTAGTCACATCTACTCGATTAACAACATTAATCTTACATCAATCAGTTGTAAAAAAGACCTAGGTGTTTTTTTATCGGCTGACCTTAGTTTCCATTATAACATCCAATTATTTAATTGTAAGGCGTGTAATATATGTAATATATATACATGTACGACACTAGGGTTCGTAAAACGAATATCGTCCAATTTTAAACTAACCTGTCCATTGAACGCTCACTATTGTTCCTTAGTGCAACCCCTACTAGAGTATGGTTCAGTCTTTTGGAATCCCTACTCCTCCTCCGACTTTGCAATCATCGAAAAAGTCCAAAGGTGCTTTCTATCCTATGCTGGTCATGTGTTGAATATGTCTCATCCATTGCATGACTACTCACCACTCCCCAGTTCTCCATGAACTTGGCCTACAAACGCTAGCCAATAGAGGAGTTAATATTAACTTGAAGTTCTTCCATAACCTCATTGGTGGTTCCGCTGTCGCACCTATGCTCCTTTCTCTCATCAACTTTCGAGTCCCTCCACATCTGATCTTTTACTATTCCTATTCACACCACTAATTATGGTTTGAACAATTCAATTCACTGTATGATGTGCCTTGCTAAAGTAAACCCTTTGTTCTTTCATTAATCTAGTTCCTGGTTCCTTTGACTTATTGCGTGCATGTATATTTACTTACATATACCTATTGTACTTTGAGTCAAGCCCATATTATTTAATATTTAATAAATTATATATTATATATTATTTATATCATTTATATATTTAAATAAATATCAATATTTACAATTTTTATTTGTTATAATAAATATATATTATGTGCTATTCATGTTATATTTGTGATTGCATTTTGAACAAATATAAAAATTAAAAAAATTATAAATAAAAATAATTGATTATATAAAAATAAAAAAATAAAAAATTATTTTTAAACATTTTATGAAATTAGTTTGTTATTTGTACATAAAAATAAACTAAAAAATATGTATAGAAACCAGGAATTTAGCACATTTGCAGAGTTGACTTTTCATAACTTGTTTAGTATTTATTATTACCATTATTTTTCCTTCATATTCTTCTTAACAATTGTTTTCTTTTATTTTATTAATTAGTATAAATATCAACTACCTACTACTGTATATTCATATTAGTTTTATTATTTTAAGCTTATAATCTCTTTCTAAACTTGTGTAATTTATTGGACTCACATGCCTTGTGTACACACGTCAGTAAGAACATAGCATTAACATTATTCCAAAGCATGCATAAAAATAAAACCATTTTAAGCATTAACACGACTGATCATATAAAAATATCTTTACAATTGTTTTCTTAGCTGCAGGATACTTACATATGGCAAGTATGCCACCAATTTTTTCATTATTGTCAGAACTAGATACCATTTCAAAACTATGTCGGTTAAATTCATCATTAAAAACAGCTCGCTCTTCTGGGGATACTTCTCTCAGTTCAGTTTTCACCTTAAATAATATTAAAATATACAAGTAAATAAAATATAGAATGAATGCAATTATAAATGTTTATGAATTTATAAATATTACATAAAGATTCAAATCTCTAGCAGCCCGTTTCCGGATATCAACGTTTTTATTCTTTAACCTGGATACAAAATTGTGAAATTGTGCATGCGTATCGATGACATGATTCTTTTAGATCTGCAACAAAAATACCAAATTCAACATTAAAATAAATTAAAACTAAATGTATTTCTACATGATACCTATAGCTAAGAACTATAAATACCTATATTTATAGAATAAAGACATTTTTCTTCTCAATTAAAAATTATTTTAGCACATAAATAACCCTAAACACAAATTCATCTTTAATCAAAAACATATACATATGCAGTATTTTCAATTTATGTTGTAGTTATCCCGTAGTTATATTTGTAGTTCTATTATATTTATTTTTTATTCTCTTAAGTATCCCTCATATGATACACATATTATTATAGTTTTATGTTACATTATTATATTATTTAATTCAAATTTCCAACTCTTGTTATTATTTGAGACTCGTTTTTATGCTTATTTTGGGATTATCATTACTTATTCTTCAAATTATTAATTTGTATTTTACCTATATGAGAAATAAATTATTATTGACCATAAAGTACCTATATATGTATAGACTATATCTACTATAGGTACCTATTATTATATCTGTATTATTGAAAATTATTTATTTATTTATTACCTATATCATATAAGAAATTAATAACAAATATAATAAAAAAATACCGGGTTACCATTATTTTGTTATAATATTATTTATTAAATCCAAACTTTATAATGAATTATTAATTGGAATTCCAGAAAACATAATTTGTTTTGAGTAGGTACCTAACACATTAATTGTAAAAAAAAATATTTGGCAATCAAAATAGGGGTTTGTTTACAAAAAGAAAGTCACAGAGACAAGAGCATATAAAAGTATGCAATTAAAAAGTATGGAATGCTCAATTTTATGACAAAACACAGTAAGTACACACGATTAAAACTTAAAATTATAATTCATATATGGTTAAATGTTGATACACTACATAATTACGTAATAACATATTAATTGCTTGGCACACCATCTAATTTAGTTGATTGACAGTCCATTGCATCGAGAAGCAATGTGATTAATCAAATTTTATGATGATGAGGAACATCGAAATCCATCGGATTGCTCTTTTGATTAATCATCGAGAAACACATGGAATATTATAAATGTATAGGTATATTATAAATATATAGGTGGTATATACTAATTATTGTGCCATTAACAAAAACAAAATATTACAAGTGTTTATAATATACTATATACTTAATATAATAAATAAATAATAATAATATATCTTACAATCAGTTAGTCTCTTCGATCAATAAATTATTACATTTAATAATGTACTCATAAATGAATTTAAAAGGAAGATAATATTTACAATAATGGTTTGATTAAAAATAAACATTCAATTAATATTTTCGGAGATTTCTTTAAAAACAAAACTTTAAAAAAGTAGGTATTTACCACGGACTAATAGATACTATCTTAGTCGGTACATAATAATCTATGATAATAAAATAATAATGTTCTATGATAATAATATACCTACGTGTATTTTATTTTTATTTTCAACTTTTGCGCACCCATATAAAAAAAAATTTTTCGACCGATATAATTTAACATATTTGAACGATCGAAATCCGAGCCTAGCCGAAATGCAAGTCGGCCCGCGACCGACTTATAATGCCTCAATTCCAGTGGCAGAAATTACGCTTGCGGAGCCACAATATTTTATACACTAATTATTTTATTTTATAGATTCTGAGTGTAGCAAAGAATGTATTGGTTTTAACATACCTACCTAATGCTTTTTTTTGTTATATTTTTTTCGAGTACAATTTATTAAATATCTATATTTTTTATTATTAATTATGTGTGTATTATTTTTTTAACGAGAAGTACCTATTTTTGTAATTATAGTATCTAATTATTATATTATGATTGTTTTTAGTAGGTAGTTTAATACATATTCGAAAATCAATAAGTACAATAATATTATTAAATAAACAAATAAATAGCAACATATTTAATGATATCTTATACTTTAATCGTTAATTTTTTGTGTAACACGGTAACTCAAATAACAGTATACCTAAAGTATATAAAATATTACAGCTCCGCAAGCGTGATTTCTGCCACCGGAATTGAGGTATTAGTTGGCACTACAGACTAAGATAGTCTATCTTAGTCCGTGGTTGGCACGTAACTATTTGGTGACGTACCTATAGTAGATACCTGACTCGGTTGTCTTTGAACATTAAGTTTTAATTTTCGTTAAGTTTTATTAACATTAAGAAGTATAATTATTGTTTGATAAATGAACACATCCTTTGGCACATATTAACACCGTTGCTCAGTGGACTGTATTTAATGTTGAGTTCCAACGTGTTTTGTTTGGTACCTTCAACGAAACTTCTAATGTGTCATGGATATGTTCAGCAATAATTGTAGATTGGTTTTGTTTATTCGACCATAATTTAGATAGGTCAGTCATAACTTTTCTGCACAATTTCTTAAGTGATTCAAATGATGGATTATTTTTATTAATTTAGTTCTTGTCGACAAAATATACATCGATGTCACTAGTTGCTATTAAATTTATTGTGTGACTTACACATCTGAAATGGTGAGGTGAATGTATAGTGGTTTCTTCTAAATTGTTTTCTCCTTCTTCTAGTAAATCAGTTAAATCAATAAATTCTAATTCATGGTCATGTTCATTTTCATCTAACTCATTGTCTTCAAGATTTGGCAAAGTGTAATAAGTCTGAAATACGCTCACAAAATTACTGCCATTATCGGTTGTTGTACAGATTACTTTGTTCTGTATTTTGAATGATAAATATACATCATACATTGATTGTGCTAATACAGCATAATATTATGTACCTATGCATATAGTGCATACATTATATTACATATTATGTATGTTTTCCTTCAAGGCGCTTACATGCCAATATAGCACTTTCCCTTGCAAGTGTAGTTAAATGTATACAATGTCTAGTTATTCCTAAATAACTCTTTTTGCCTCTTGTCCAAAAATCTGCGGTTGTAGCTATAAATTGTATGCCGGATAACTTTTTTATTAATTATTCCTTCATAGACTGGCCAGCTTTCTCAATACGACTGCTTAAAGTTTTTGTAGGTAATCCTAAAGATAGGTATACTACATTTTTGAACGATAGTTTGTCGACAATACTTATTGGCTGTATTTCTTCAATAACAAATTGTAAAATATATTTATTAAGTATTTGTTGAGTTATAATAAAGTCTTTTCTTGATTCCCAACTATCCAAAGTGATCTGTTTTTTTTTCACACCTATTTTTGATGTATTACCTCCAGAAGTAGAACCAGAACGTTTCAATTGTAATTTTGAAATACAAACTTCAATAAACTCATCATATTTAATAGTAATGTAATCTCTAAAAAATAAAAAAATGTGTTTCATGTTAGGAACAAATCTAGGACAAAGTCCGCCCAAATTTTTTTTTAACTTTATAAAAATATGAATTTAAAGTATGAATTGCATTGATTATTTTATTATTCCAACTATTGGTACGTTTTAAAAATGATTGAAAATTAAAAAATGATAAGAAATTTTCCGGAAGTACCTACACAATAACCATTCACATTTTACAGTTCACAATATAAATTACGAATACAATCTGTGTTAGGTACTACATGCATCGTTGAACATCGCAACATCGTTCCTATATCGTGTGATCGTTGTCCATTGACCAACCAAAATCCACTCTCTATACGTTTATACAACCGGCCCCTGGCCTACGTAAGTTGCGCTGCACGGGCGGCCGTAGTGAGACGCTCCCGGGCAGACTCACACGGTCTCCCTGTTAAGCGCTCCCCACACGCAAGTAACTCCCGAAAATGCCGTCTAAAACCACCAGCTAGCAGTCAAACGATCAATGCAGCAGACAACAGATTGTACTGAAAAAGAGATCGCATTAGCCGTATCCTGTAGGTACGCATTAAAAATACCCTGTATATATACCTGATCGCCAAACGGTTTTTCGAACCACTAACGATTTAATATTTAATGATAACATTGATTTGTTAACCAAAAGTTAGGATTAGTGAAATAGATACCTACTCTAATAAGTTGTTCTAAAACTTTGGTGCATTAATAAAATAGCTTTAGTATGCCATAATACAAAAATACGGTTTTCTGATTTTGCTCTAATAGTTATAGGTACTAAAATATGATGTTTTACTGTACTAATATGATTAGTACACTAATATAAAATTCAAAAATAGACTCTGAATAAAAAAATATTTGTATCAATATATTTTTACATTTGATAATATAAATAACATATATAAATGCACGGTCTTAGAAGATCTTATATTCTAAAACCGCGGTGTATTATAGATGCTATGGCATTTTACAATTTGCTGTTAGCTTATAATAAGTACCTATATTCTATGTATTTCGTTCTAAAATGTATTTTTCTCTATGTATTCATGATATTTTTTCGTTTACTTTAGTTGTTATATTTTTTGTACAAAACATTCTGTAATTTGTAATTTTTTGTATCTCTTAT